>CAIGRT010236801.1:0-11628 GCA_903798405.1 Fraxinus platypoda
GACTTATATTGATTTAATAGTGGGATGAAAGATATGATCGATAATTGAGATTGACACATATCCATATCTCATAATTGATAAGATTATATTGATGAAAGGATTATAGTTTCACGATAAACGAACAATTTTAGTTTTGTCATACCACGTGACATTTTTCGTCATATGTATTGCCATGATACATTGATAAATGTCAATTTGGGACGACGAATGTGAATTGGTGATAAATTAAAAAGGGATATTTTAATTTATCAATTTTTATTAGATCAAAATAATAATTCACGTTGTTAGGTATCGTGATTGGGAACCTGATAGGTCATACACAAAAAGAGAACTAGAAGAACAAGTGTTGTACAATTAAATAATTGTGTTGCTTGTTAATAGACCTGAATTAATTAATTTATGGACCAAATTCAATTAATTGGATTAATTAAATATTGAACCGGATTAAGTTTAACAGACGGGCCAAGTCCACTTAGACTTATATTAATAAGCCATTATGGTGTCAGAAAAAATAGAACAGGTCATTATTATTATTATTATTATTATTATTATTATTATTATTATTATTATTATTATTATTCTTGCTAGTACAATAAAATGTGAATTCTTAATTCTTTCATTCTTGTTCCATGTGTGGATTTCCATTAGAGGATGGACAACTGGACAGATGTGGATTGTAATTGTGATATTCATATTCCAAGATTAGTAAAGGAGTTTGCATAATCTATAAAAGGTACAATTTCTATCACGGTTTCTTTTTAAACAAAAAGATCACTAGTGGGAATTAAAATTTATTTTATTTTTCGTTCTACATATTAAATAAATTCTCAACAGCTATAACACGTAACACTTCCATTGCATCTACACGTGACGAAACTCTATATGTGAATTATGTGAAGATACAACACCACCTTTGGAAGATGAAAATCTCCATAAGCCCACTGCTATGGAGAAAATAAATTGGAAAGTGCAGCAAATATATCCATACATAATGCATCCATCGATGTAGTAGAAGAAACTAGAATGTTTGCTATATTATATTATTATTTATTCCACTGCCATATGGATTGTGTAGAAGAAGGAAACGACATACATTCCTATAAATATGGATTAGCACTTGTATTTTGTAGTGTAGAGAGAAATGCTAGAGTATGAGTGAGAATTAAGTGAAAGTGAAGAGAATTCAATGCTAGATATGGAGTGGCAATGAACAATAGAGAGAAGCTGTGGAAAGCATATTTGTTAATAAATGCATATTTTTCTTCAGTATTCAACATTCTAATCCAACGGAATCTAGATCGATTGCATCAGAATCAAGTGTTTTTCATTCATCCTCAATACATTGATGCACCTCTTTCCATGGCTGATATGTCAATAAAAGTTCGATATTTCAAGATTTTATTTTTAGCATTCACATATCACTAGTTGATTTAGATTATGACTACATTGATGAAAAGAACAATTTTTAGAGTTTTGAACATTTTTATTATCATTTGGTTTCAAACTTCTGAGGCTTTTTTAGCGTTTTTATGTTTAAATATTATTCAAGAATAAAATGTAGTTACCTTTCAATTCAAGTATGTATTTGGATTCTCTGAATGAAACCTCAAATTCTGAGTTGATCAGCAATGTTTTTAGCCATCCATACCGTATGTGTGTGTGTGTGCGCGCTAGTGCCAATTGTAATGTGTTTGTGCTTGTAACTTTATGTGATTTCGAAATATAATGATAACTATGTGGATTGGTGCACAGTTGGTTGTGTGATAAAATTTATTTATTGTTTATACTACTTTGTTGTGATGTTTAATCGATGTGAGTGATCACTCTCACGATGGCTAAAAAAGTATCACTACAACAAAAATGATCTATTGCATTACTAAAAAAGGCAACATTCATTAATTGAGTGTTGCTAAATGGGTCTATCGCAACATTTTAACAAGTGAATGTTGCTATTAGTTAACATAATTGAGTTTTCGCAACATTTTTAGATGAATGTTTCTAATGTTACATTTTGCAACGCTTATTGAATATTGTGAAAAGTTTCATTTTTTGCAATGTTTATTGAATGTTTTTAAAATCTGATGTTACAGCAACGTTCAGTGCATGTTGCTAAAACTCGTAATATATACTCTTTTGCAACGTTCACTAACTATTGCAAAAAGTTTCACTTTTGCAACGTTTATTAAATGCTTTGAAAAGTTTCATTTTTTTGCAACGTTCAATGACTGTTACAAAATATTTACTTTTTTGCAACGTTTACTAAATGTTGCGAAAATATTTAAAAATTTTACTTTTTACAACGTTCGTTAAACGTTGTGAAAAGTAGTCCATAACCCACAACCCAACCAAACTTAACCCGGTCCAAAAAAAAACCTACTTCCTCTTGCATTTTTCACTAGAGCCCTGATGAAACTTCCAAAAATTGCGCCTCCACCCTACAAATCACGACCTTCTTCTCTAACTACCGAAAGGCATTGTCACTAGCGATGATGAAGAGCGCAAGGTATCCACGCTACATATTTTTTCGGGTCACACACAGATGAGCCTCATGCCTCTCGAAGAATTCAGACCTTTGTATCCTCAAATCAAACAACTCTTTGGCCTTGACCCTTTTGTTTTCCTCATGGACGTGTATAAATTATTAAAATGTTGTATTTACCCTTAATGGCATTTTCTGATGTTATACCCAAATTGGTTCGGTCAATTCTACAATTAGGTTTCATAGCTAACTTGGTGAAATGGTTCATCTTGCAGAGCATAATACGATGTGGCGGAGAAATAGATGATGATATAAAAAACATTATTGTGACATTATTGTGGTTCAGTTACTCTGTCTCGATGCGGTTGATCCTCATCCTACTAAGGTATGTTTGCTTGGGTCTTGTTTTTGTATGATGAATTCAAGATTTGTTTTTTTTTTCCCAATATTGATAATTCATTATTTAGTACTTCCAGATAGAGATACAAAATATTCTTTTTGCTAGCTATTACATATTTTGGACAGTGCAATTGTAATACTAGCTTAAAGCCCTTTCTCTACATTTAAGGTTTATAAGTATGAACTGAGCAGGGTTGATTCTTCATGTTAAGGAAGTACAACTTGTCAGTAGTTTTTAAGTAAAATGACATAAGCACATAACTTGTTAAAAATAACTAAAATGATATTCCTGCAGCAAAATTTACTACCGTGACATTTTTTATGATGATTCTAAAACACGTTATGTATTTTATTTAGCTCCTTGTTTTGTAATCTTCAATTTCCTTGGTATATCATGATTCTTATTTAGCTCCTTGTTTTTCTGGTGTCCTTCTCAATTACTTTGCTCAAATTTGGAAACTGATATTGCTGTTAAAAGAAACAAGGCATCATTCTAGTGTATTGAAAAGATGAGACCTCTCTTTACTAAAACTATATTTGAATAACTTAAATTCTTTTGCAGAATGCATTTTCAAGATCAAGCAGTAATTGCAATTTTTAGGGAGGTGCAATGACTGTGGAGAAGCTCATCCAACATATTGAGACCTCACTAAAAGTCGAGCAGCAGTTGATGTTGTTGTGTCTCGAAATGTGGCAAATATAGTTGTTTCATTTTGCTAATGTATAGGTGGAAAAATTGGGTTAAAATGGTCTTATCTTATATTGTTTGAATTTGTAATGCAAGTATGATGAAAATGAAATGGTTTTTATAGTTTGGAGAAATATTTTCAAGCTAGAATTATTTAAGATATGCACAATACTTGTTTTTGTTAGTTGAACAATTGAAAAGTACTATAATTGTAAGGTTTTTCTTTTTCTCTTACAATAAGCATGTGATATTTATTATTTGTGATGATGGATTTATTATTTATTGTTATTATATAAATAAATTTAAAGATTATTGTGAAATGAGTTTGATATATGTAAATATAACAATTTATATAGTAATTTGTTTTTTTTTAAAGGTAGGAAACGAAAACGTTCAATAAATGTTGTAAAGATTTAAGGATATAAGTATAGACAACATTCAAAAACCATTGCAAAAAAGTTTTGGCAACATTCAAAAACTGTTGCAAAAAGATTATTAGCAACATTTAAAAAACGTTGCAAAAATGTATTAGCAACATTCAAAAAAGGTTACAAAAAGGTATTAACAACATTCAAAAAACATTGCCGTATCCTTATGCTCTATGGCAACATCGAGGTTTGCAACATACATCCGAACGTTGTAAAAGGTTTTCGGCAACGTTTTTTGAACGTTGTAAAAAGTTGTTTTTGTTGTAGTGTATAAATTAACATATTGCTGAAAGGACACCTTTATATTAAACTAAAGAGGTTATTTTCACGAATGATGTATTGGTTTTGATGTTCATTTTGGTTTGCATTCAAAATGGCAATAATGATGACCGAATGTAAAACTGTATTATTACTACACGATATAAGAAAATTGAGAAAAATGCATCATATAAACGTCTCAAGGTTGGATTCATATTAGTGTATTTCGAAATATTGGATTTCACGTCACACGACGAAACATTACATTGGGGGTTCGTGGACGAGGTTGTACAAAAAACAAAAATATAAACCGTGTGGTATATAAGAAATAATCACAAACATGACAAATCTATAATTATGAATAAACACCTGGTTCAAAGTAATATAGAAATGAAGCAAGAGGATAAAAAGCATGTGAACATAGCAAAAGCACTTAAATAAAAACTAAAATTTAGGGTAAATAACCTAACATCGTCCAAGTATTCCTAGAGCTCTATTCAATCACAATACCCTTCAACTTCTTGTCACACCTGACGCTGCACATTACAAGGTCAAAATCCATATTGAAGGCTTCAATCAACTTCTCACAACTATATTTGAATAGTTGATGGGCCAAGTTACATCTAGATGTCTTTGGGTCGAAGTTTTGTCTCATTTCATCAATTTTTCCCTTTATAATGTACTCAGCAAACTTTATGACATATAATCTGCAATCATGGCTGAATATAATAAAACATTGTTAAAGAGTGGAAAATTCTGTAGCAGCTTCTGATTTAACAAACCAATACAACACATTGTAGAGAATAAAGGTTGCAATATGAAAGAACTTTTTTTCTCCTGCCGAATATTTTAAACATTCATAAATGTGCATATTTTACTTAATCCAGTTTTGCACGATTGAACTAATAATCTTGTTTCTGGAAAACGTGGCTTAGTTGCAATAAAAAAATTGCTCAGTCGAACTTATTTTAAAAATGAATGAAAAGTTATGTACATTAACATTAACCAAACACAACGTATCATGACTCATGAGATACCTATATCAGCATTTGCTGGAAAATTGAGACAGAGACAATCAAAATGATAATTACATAGGACAGCTGATGTGAACATAGTTAAATATGAATAACGATTAAGACATGAAAAGAGATGTTCCCAAGGCTTATATGTGATTGGACCTTAAATATATATTCCTCAAAGCTCAGCTATTGTTAGCTGCACCATGGGATTGATTTTTTTCCTGTGCTTTACTCACTTGATATCTGAGAAGGGTCAATTTGTGATTCGACTTTAGGGATTTTTGGAGAAGATTTTTTTATGGAGGCGATTTGGAAGGATTATGAAGAGACTCCATTTTATGGATTTGAAAGTAATCAACAACAATAAAGGGCTTGTTTGGTAGAGTAAATTTGGCTAGCTAAATGATTATCATATATGCTATGAATATGCAGTATTTATCGTATAAAAAAGATTTAAAAAGTAATTTTTAAATATATATTAAATAATATGTGCTTCGTATAATTTTCACTTTATATATTGAGTTCATGGGCCATAAACTCCTCAATTTTGGTAGTTGAAATTATTTCTTTTAGAAATGCAACAGATCCCATCATAAAGATCTATTACTTGTCTTCTACGAATATAAATTAATTTAAACCAAATAATTCAATAAGTAATTGAGGAGTTGCCCATTTGATGCCATAAATTATATTATTAGTGTGTGGCGTAACGTGAAATTTTGAATGAGGTTTTATTACAAATAATTGTGATTAAATGTCAAAGAACCAATTATCACACAACTTGTTGACCCCGTAAAACGCAGCATCAAGTGGACAACAAATGTCGGCCCACTAACGCCAACTCAAACAAATTTCGACGCATTTGACGGACAACCGGTGAGAGATGGAGAACACATGAATGCGGGAGATGCTTTACGACGCGAAACATAAATATTCGGGCACCACGGTAGTGATTAGAATAATTGCACTAACAAACAATCACCCACAATATGTAAATAATTTAGGATCAAACTGATAAATATTGAACAAGAAAATGATTTCTTGGGAATATTTTTCTTGAGTGTCTTCTTGCATATTAGAATCCATATTCAAAAGATCATCCCAAAAAGTAGAGTTCTGGCCGACGTGGTGATCGTTGACTGAATTCTCATATCACTAAGTCTATTATACATTAAATCCATTGACAGTGGGTCAGCCGCCCTATACATTAGGTGGCACACCTGACATCCTTTATTACAAACATTACGGGTGTGTTTGACACCCATTTTTTGAAGATAATTTTTTTTAGAATAGTGATTGATGGGAGAATGTGTGGTGGAAAAGTTATGAAAAGTTTTAGATTTGTATGTAATATTATTTTATTGGAAAAATGTGTGGTTGAAATGAAATAAGAGAAAAAAATGAGAATGAAAAAGAGAAAAAAAAAAGAAAAAAGGGTGTCAAACAGGGGCTACATCAATCATTCCTANTGATGGGAGAATGTGTGGTGGAAAAGTTATGAAAAGATTTACATTTGTATGTAATATTATTTTATTGGAAAAATGTGTGGTTGAAATGAAATAAGAGAAAAAAATGAGAATGAAAAAGAGAAAAAAAAAAGAAAAAAGGGTGTCAAACAGGGGCTACATCAATCATTCCTAAAATTGCCTACAAATTTCATAAGACAGAATCAGCTTGAGGGATTTCGGATGAACTAAGGGCTTCGGCCGGAGGGAGCCTCGTATCGATAGTCTTTCGTGTGAAGAGCTCCGACTTTTTCTTGGATTCCTAAGGTAGCGCTTCAGCTTACAACTTCAAACATTTAGGCAATGCTTCGGCTTATGAACTTCAGCTTTTGTTTGACTTCTTTGCATTTGACCAATTAGGTCTTTGTTGACTTTCTCGTCCACGTTGACTACGACGTGGTACTTTGACTGGAGCCTAGGCGTAACAAAACTCATATTTGATATCCCATCTGAAGGCCCAATAATGGCTAACCAAGAGGGGGTGAATTGGTTATTTAAAACTTTTTCGTAAAATTAATATAAATACAAGCAAGTATGAAGCAAATAGATAAATCCAAATAGTAACTGCAATAAGTAAGAGATAGAGGGAGATGATGCAAACGATATAATTATGGAGGTTCGATCCAAAACAATAATCTACGTCCTCCGTTATCAAGCTCTCCGACACGAACAAGGTATTTTCACATGTTGATTGAGTTATGGTGCAATCCAACCCTTTACAACGATTCCAATGACTTACAAATAAAGAGCACCGATCCTTATACAACGTTGAGATTTACGGGACCTCAACACGACCCACAAATTTAATAGAAGAGTGATTTTACAATTGAAACTTCTATTTTAATAAATGATATAATCAAATTAAGTACCAAAAGAGAAATAGGCTAACACTTTAATATATAGCAATGAATAAAGCTCAAGTGTTAGGTGAGAAAAACTTTGATGAGTCGAATGAATGCAAAAGTTAATTCAATCAAAAAAATTTCAAAATAAATGATTTGATAAAGATGAAACAATGTAACTTTGTTTTAAGAATATCTCAAATAAATACTCTTAAAAGTGGTGTATTGAATGTAAAGTGAAGTGGTATTTATATCAGTCAAAACGATAAAATTTCTGGCCAACCGGACTACTCTACCGAACGTCCGCCACTGAACGGGACGACTAAACTAGCCGTCGTGTGTCAGAAATCAGAACGGTTAAAATTTTGATTGTTGCGCCACCGGTTGTCTACCAGCTATTTCTCTTTTCTTAATTATTTTAACAAGTGTAGGCTCTTGAGGAACATATTCACTTAACTTTTCAAAAATGAATATCATTGATAAAATATTTAAAAATCAAGTAAAGATTTTTGTTACTTCGAAAATAATTTTTATGCGAGCGTTTTTATGAAAAGTTTATCTCGTGCATAAAAATTTAACTTACGAGCTTTTAGTGATTCATTGTTAAGAATTAAAATATTTTACTTTTACATATGGATTCAAAGTATCTAAATCTAATGTCTTCAAAGAATGTTTGATTTGTCGTGAATGCTTCGATTGATTTGACGTGACTACTCAGCTTCCATCTCATTTTTCATGATCATAAGTTGTGAGTCTTTTGATAACAATCATTTTGTCTTCAATTAATCAATATTGCCACAAAGCTATAAAGACTTGAATTCAATTATTAGAGATAAAACAGTTTGTTTGTTATAATCAAAATACGAGATCAACCATAGTTCAACACCATCAATATTCGTTTAATATGTTTGTGCATCCTAACCAAAAGCAAATATCAAGATTGTTCCTTCTTTTAATTTTTTTCTTTTCCTTTTGGGTGTGTGTATATTTTAATATACCAAATTAAAATGGAAAATTTGCATTGGACTCCTAAACTTTCATTTGGTGTAATGATCATCTTTAACTTTTAAAAGTGAGATTTTGAGATTTTAGTCTATTTAATTCGATCAATATTAGTCTTTCATGTGAGTTCGAGCAAGAACAACATAATATTAAGTTGGAGACCAGATTTCCCTTTTTGAAGGTTGAGATCCGTAATCAAACCATGTGAAAAGTTGAAGAGCAATTCTAATTTTCAGAAATTGAAATTAAAAAAGGCATCGAACAATGTATGGATCAAAAGGCATGTACTTTTGATTATAGAATGTTATCTCTACTTTACATAAAGAAAAATTTTGTTTAGCAACAACTCCAAAAATTCGTTTCAACGTCTACAAGAGAAAGAAAAGAGGAAATTTGTGGTCGCAATCTCAAAATTTTATCAATGTTGTATGGATCCCAAAAAACGTGTTTTTAGTCTTTAAGTCTCAAGACTTTCAATTTCGGTACAAGTGAGTCCCTATTAGATATAAACGTTAACAAGCAATTACATGATATGTACATGATAAACATTTGGTTTCAAATAACTTCTTTGACGGTTATTTTTGTGCAGCCTATTTCTTTCCAAAAAACAACTAGAAAGAGAAAAGAAAGAAAGAAAAAATAAAAATGACAAACAATAAAAAAAGACAAAGAGACCCAGTGCTAACGTCATCACCCCACCTCAAATCCCTCCCACTCCCAACGTAGTTGAAATATATTGTCTTCAATTCCGTGGCTCTTTGAAGGTCTATCCACTTGATCTTTGACACCTCACTACATTGAATAACATATTACTTCCTTCGTTCCATAAAGATAGATGTGTTTTGATTTTTACACGAATTAAGAAAATATAATTAATATAATTAAAAATATAAATTTTGTTTACATTTTTTCCAAATACACAGATACATTAAATAATTTTTTAAATATGGATATTTCATATTTATTTATAATAAAATACATTAAATATGGACATATTAAAAAAAATTAAGAAATCAACTACATTATCAACAAGGAAACAATTTGGGACGTGTGAAAAATGAAACCAAATCTATCTTTATAAAATGGGTGTAATAATAAATAGCAAGACAACAATACATCACAACTACATTTAGCCACTATTTAAACCATATTTCTTAAAATTCATTTTTATCCAAACTTATTTTCAATCATAAATTTCATAAAACTCACAACTTTTATCAACTTTTCAATCACATTTTATCAATTTTTATAAAAAAAAATATATTTTTTTTATTCAAAACAAATAGGGGCTTAATATTAAAAATTTACTATTCAAAAAATTGCTCTACTTTTTAACCACACATTCTTTAAAAATTTACTATTTAAAAATTCATTCTTTCTAAAAAAATTCTGTCAAATAGGGACCACAAATATCAATTCCAACCAATCACTTCAATGAAGTCAAATATTGTTCGTCCTTGAACCACAATAAATTTTCCAACAGAAGAAGAGTAAATTTAGGTACCAAAATGAATTATTTATTTGAATTATGTTTAAACGAAAACGGAATAGAAATTGCATATATATATGTATGTATATATTTTTAATTTAATCATTATATATATATGCTGGAGTGATGCCATTAAAAGATGGACCATGCTACGTGTACACCTCATGGTGTACACAATCCTTTACACCCCCTCACATGGAGGGGGGCCCACGATTATTTTATTATGTGTGGGCCCTCCTCCATGTGAGGGAGGTATAAAACATTGTGTAAAACATTATGTACACGTAGCTTTATTCTTAAAAGATTTGACAAATGTCCTACAACTATGCTATCNTCATGGTGTACACAATCCTTTACACCCCCTCACATGGAGGGGGGCCCACGATTATTTTATTATGTGTGGGCCCTCCTCCATGTGAGGGAGGTATAAAACATTGTGTAAAACATTATGTACACGTAGCTTTATTCTTAAAAGATTTGACAAATGTCCTACAACTATGCTATCTCTATTACTGCTCTTGTACCCACTATTGAATGCAAACAACGCAAGTGCAACTGTCCAAAGTATTGACATGGGGAAAGGTAGTGTCCATGTTAAAGTCATGACAACCAACCAACTTACTTTAAATTACTAGATTTCATGTTATGAGAACGAGCTTGTTGGCCAATTATAATCTAAGTGGTTGAAAATAATATTAAATTACTTTGAACGTTGCATCATCAGCTCAAAATGTAACGAGCACTAGATTTTAGTATTCGAGGTCTTGCTTTTGATTCGAAGATGTTGTCTTGACAAAATTTCTTAAAACCCACAATGGATTATGAAATATTTGCAAACAGTTTTGACTTGATTCAAAATTAATTCAATTATGTGACAATGTTAATGCACCTTTAAAAAAGCAATAATGAATCCCACAATTCCCATTGTAAATGAATGCAATGTCTTGAGCATGGTTCAAGTTGTACGATACGAGAAGAAGATTGGCAAAGAAGGGTTTTTCAATATTGGCATGGTTGTAGCGTGATTTTCAATGTTTTAACATTTACGTTCACCTTGCGTTAATCACTCAGTCAAAAATAAATTACGATTTACAAAGAAAGAAAATAAGCGGTCAACGAAATCGCCCATCTTTCACACTTCAATCTAAGCTAACAGCTAAATTTAGAAAAAATTAATTTGTCTCAAATTATTATAATTCAAATGAGATCACTGAATTTTAATTTAGTTTTAAATTACATTAATCCCTCATCGGTCATATTTTAAATAGATGAAAATTATTTAATTAGTAGTTATACTGTAATATATTTTTTTTTACCTAAAGACATTGTCATAAATTCTAGTTTAATTAATTGATTACGTGGAAGATAGATAAGTTATGATATGTCTACAAATGGAGCAATTTTCGTTAGTTTAGAGAATGATAGGCGACAAATATGGCAAAAGTGATTCAATTGAAATTTTCTGATAATTTATTTATTTATTTTTATTTTTTTATACCCAGATATCTCAGCTTAGCCA
>CAIGRT010236808.1:0-10618 GCA_903798405.1 Fraxinus platypoda
CGAGCCGCTCGCCGAGCGGCTCGCCCTCGAGCACGAGCCGAGCTCGCCCAAAATCCAACGAGCCGAGCTTAAGCTCGGCTCGTTGGAAACGAGCCACGAGCTCGAGCCGAGCTCGTGTGGGTATGGGCCGAGCCGGCTCGGCTCGGCCCATTGACATCCCTATGTTGATTTGATCAATAAACAACTTCCATAGTATGAAAAGTCAAAAGCAGTATCGGAGACCATGTGCATATTAGCTCAACGATGTTTGTCTTTTTGGTCCCATTTCATTTAGTCCATATTTGATGGTTATTATTTTGAGAAAATAGAGTTTTTAATAGTGATTTTTTAAGAATGTGTGGTTAAAAAATAGGATAAAATTTTGAATTTATGTTTAAAATATTTTATTATATAAATATATAGTTGAAAATGAACATAAGAATTAGCCCATGTTTGGCGATTAAAATAAGATTTTTAGTAAATTTTGATAAAAATTGATGAAATGTGTTTTTGAAAGTTGTGAGTCCTATGAAATATGTGATTAAAATTAATTGTTGATTTTAACCTTGTCTACCAAACAGAGGCTTAAAGAATTTTGAAATAATAATCGTCAAACAGAAACTACTTATGAGGTGTACAATCATTTATGGGTTTTTGTGCCTTCTTTTTTGTATTGAGTTTAACGTGAATGCATCTCTTTATGGAGGTCGCTAATTGTAATTCCTTATAGTTGGATATCCTTGAGCAAATACTAATTAAAATGTTGAACGTGTCATAAATACTTGCGTTTGAACTATTTACTCTAATCAATGGTAACAATGGATCAAGACTACTCGTTGGCCGCGAGTGGCCCTAAAAGTTGATTTAATAGATCCTAGAGAAATGAAGGGTTAACACTCTACTTTCACAACCCGACTCGGTCTGGACAAGAGTTAAAAGCTCGTTGGCTCGCTAGCTTGTACTTAGGGTCACATACAGGATGCCTTGGCCCTATAAAATTCTTTTCAGAAAAGGTAAAATAGATATTTTTCTAATTCGTGTACGATTTTGAACTTAACTCATTTTAAGTCTGAAAAATGAAGTGTTTAAACAAGAGGGATAATTGCAGCCACATTATCAAACCTTTCATTTTGGAGCAAATTCGATCTAGACTTTTTATGTGAACCACCCACAGTATCAAATCTTTCAAAAATTCACACCCAAAGTTCAAATTGACGGAAACTGTTAGTTTGACCAAATTTATAAACAATTAAAATGATAAGTTTACAAATTTCCCACTTAAAATACAATTAAAATATTAAGCCTCTATTTAGTGGTATTAAAATGAAATTTTTAATAGATTTTGATAGAGATTGATAAAATATGTGATTGAAAATTTGTAAAATCTATAAGACATGGAGTGAGTAAAAAGGAATAAAAGAACAATAAATTAAAAACATTTGCCCTACCCCATCCACTCCCCACCTACCCGTAAATTGGGAAAATTCATTCCTGCCGCACACTTGTCACTGCCACCGTTGACACCACCGTGCAACACTGTTGACACGACATCTAGGAGCCCTGAAAAAAAAACCCAGCTATCTTTTTCACCTTTCAACACCATCGGCACCACATCAACTTAGTATTAACTCTTCTTCACCCTCCAATGTCAACTGATCCATCTTTTCGAACTACCACAAATTGTTAAGATTTGAGATTTCATCTTAAAATGTCAACCTTATTAAGAGGAGTAGCCCAAACTCTTATAAATTGATCTAAATTTTCATCTTTATTCGATGAGAAATTTTATCCCTTAACATGTCCCCTCAAGATGGTGACTCGTTTGAGCAGACCAATTTTGAAATTCACGTGCTTAATTTTTTTTGAGTCTTAATTGGATCGAATTGTTCGTTAGAGCTTAACGGGCTCTGATACCATATTAAGATTTGATGTTCCATCTTAAAAGGTCAACCTTATTAAGAAGAGTAGTCCAAACTCTTATAAATTTGTTTATATTTTCAACTTTATTTGTGAGGTTTTATCCTTGACACAAATTTCAGCTTGGGTCTTTACCTCCTCCTCATGTCCGCCTCCATCTCTTCTCCAAATCCGCCACCACAATTTGCAATAGGAATGTGGATCGCGAATTGGAGGAGGATGTCAATTAGAAAAGCGAATTGGCCAGACCCCGCTTCCAATTTCGACGAAAATAGAGCTTAGTCAGTACGCTCTGTTCAACACACTCCAAGCGCTGGTGCTGAACGTGTTGCTGGTGGTGCCCATGCTTATGCAGAGGATAATTTCTTCGGGTCTGAGCGAAATCGCGTTTAAGATAATGGCGTGGGCACATTCAAGAATATTTACCTTTGTGGTTGCGTGTTTTGTTTATGGGATTGTAAGTAGCATTCTTGAGAAAACTCTGTATTTGCCATTTGTTGCTAGGTTGCAGACCGCCAATTAGAATGAATGAACCATCAATGCACTAATTTTTCATTTCACTGTGAGGTCGTAAATTCATTAACACCACCTATTCCTATGATCGGAAGGAGGGATGGAAGGAGTGGTGGCGACGATCACTACTGGTGGTGGCATTGGGGTAAGGGGTTGGGGAAGACGGGGATGGTGGTGAGTGGTTTTTATGTTTGATTTTTGTTTTTTATTTTATTACTAATATATTATAATTGTTTTTTTCGTTGAAAATTTATAAAGTTGTCATTTTATTCTTTTAAAATCAGTCAAACTTATGGTCAATGTCAATTCGTTGGTCAACTAACGATTTCCGTCAATCTGAATTTCGGGTGCGAATTTTCGAAAGGTTCGGTGTCGTGAGTGACAAATAAAAGGTTTTGATCAAGTCTGCTTCAAATTGAAAGGTTTGGTACCGTAAGTGCAATTCTCCCTAAACAAAATATGTTATTTACTTTAATAGTCCATGTTTGGTACACATTCTTTTAAAATACATTTTTTCAAAACTCATTTTCAACCACACATTTTTCAATAAAATAATTTTTTTTATCACATCAATAACTTTTCCTTACTTTTTTATCACATATTTCTTATCATATAACTATGCAAAATACATTCGTTTCTCAATAATATCCATCAAACACACCCATTATCTGTTTTCAAATTTCTTTCTTTTATTAAAAAAAAAAAATCAGAGCTAATGGCTAGCCCGTTAATTACAGGGCCTAACGAAAGGGGACATTACTTTTGATAACAGGGCCGTCCCTGATCCATGGGCCATATTGGGCTCGACTTTTTAATGGTCGGTCTCCCCATTGACACCAGGTCTCAATTGGACTTATATTCATTGAAAATCTCTTTTGAACTAATGGTTTGAATGACAAATCTTTCGATCGTGCTATATGTACATCACTTATAGATTTATGTACATATGCATGATGTGATGAAATATAATTAGATCAGAAATTTTTCAATCAAATAAAAGAAAACTTCTCCACTTTCTTCTATTACCTTATTTATCCGTAAAACTTTTTGTAATTCTTTATATACAAGTTGAATTGTTCTAAAATTTTTAGCGGGTTTTGATAATTTTTTTTTTGATAAAATGTGTTTTTAAAAAATTAATAAAAAATGTAAGTACTATAAACTGTGTAGTTAAAATTGAGTTTGATCAATTAAAAATCTATAAAATTTTACCAAACAAGGCATTTATAACTTTTTTTTTCATAATCTATGATATATTAAATATCACATCAAGTGAGAATTATTTTTTGAACAATTTTAACATCATTACAATTCAATTATTTCAATAATACGTTACTTTTCGTTTTTTAATATGTAAGAAATACTACAATATTCTTATCATATATGAATTTTGTGTTACTAATTAACATTCACATTAATCTAAAGTTAATGAATTTTAACTTGATGAATCTTGATCTACATGAATCTAGAATTATTATAAATGTATTTATTTCTATTCACGTGTCTAGAATTTTTAATTGATGTTTAAATTCATATATTAGTAATTAATTCTTATGTACCAAATGTAGTCTAAAAATGTTGCTTATTTAAAGTATTTCATCATCACAAAAAAATTGAATCATAAAAGTTGAGTTTTGAAAGTACAATTTTCTTTTCTTAAATTTCTATCATAAATTTTATTTCTTTAATTCATTTGAGACTCAACAAATCTTCCCAATAAATCGATATCAAAAATTATTTTTACAATACTTATAAAATATTTCAGAATAACGTGCAATGTATGTTCAATTTTGACTAGCTATTAAAAAAGTAAGAAAATCAAAGCCCAGTTTTTACCCATGTTTGATGACTATTATAAAGAGAAATTAGTGAAAAATGATGTATTGAATAATAATTTTTTGAAGAATCTATAGTTAAAAAATATGATTTTTTTTTTTTTTTGTTTACGTGTAAAAAATTTTATTGAGTGAATGTGTAACTAAAAATTGAGTATAAGAAATGAATTTTTTTTTTTTTTTTTTGTTTAAAGGGAGTCAACCAGGGGTTTAATATTCTAAAAACTATAAATTATTTACTAATCAATATATAGGCAGGCCCACATCACTTGTGGCTGAGATTCTGTCTTCTCATCTCCGATATGTGATCTGTCCGCTCAAAACGGGGACCACTCTCCCCTCACCGACATATTCCACTTCGGAAAAAACCATATGTACAAAAAATATTCACACACGTGTTTGAGATGCTACGTTGGCGGTTTTTGATTGGATCTTCTTTTTGTATTCTTTACCATGAACAAATGAAAAATTATCAGGTGTGTATTTGTAAAAATTCTATGAACTAAACTCTGTACACTTAACATTATCCTTCCACTTCCCTTAAACATAACATATGCCCCCTCACACAATCTGATGAGATCATAATTTTTATTTAATACACCATATTTTAATTATAATTAATCTCCTAAATCTTTGTTAATTGTAGCAATTTTTTTGTCAAATTCTTATTTTCAAATTTTCTATTAATTAGTACGTCTACGTCCTCAATGATGATTTATATATTAAAATATTTTGTTTACATGCTTTGAAAGGAGGGTAAATTATTTTTTGCACTTTTTATTATTTATTTTTTAAAAAATATGATGGGACAATGGATTGTTTTACGTCATTTCAATAGACTTTTGAATCTAAAATTGTTATCAAATACAAAATATGTTAACTAATAAAAAAGTCTTAAAATAAGAATGACATGAAAAATAGTTAAGGATAGAAGCATAGTTTTTAAACCCGGACCGGCCGGTTCGGACCGGAAACCGTCGACCCGGACCATGGTCCGGTTCGGGTGCATTAAATTATCAAGTAAGCACATGAATCGGTCAAGAACCGGTTGAACCACTAATTAACCGTTCAAATCGAATGGTTTTAAGTGTAAACCTGATGGTTACCTAATTGAAGTAAAATTTTATGCTAAATGTGCTGAAGCTAGGATTCGAACCTTGGACAATGAAGGAAAATTTTCAACTCCACAACTATTATGGCAGGCAATGGTTCTTTGTCCATTAATGTGAGCAAAACATATATATTATATTTTGGAAAATGGTTTCCTTTTATTTCAAAAATACAATTTAATTAAAATTAAAATCAAACAATGACCCACCGGTTGAACCACCGTCCCGTTGACCAGATGATTTTTTTGGGGTCAATCACCGGGTCGGGTTTAAAAACTATGGATAGAAGTGCTATAATGAGTAAAAATTAAGAATTTTAAGTGCAATTAAAACGTGGTGTATGAAATAAAAATTGTGGAATGAATATAATTATCTTCTAAGTCTGTGACACAGTTATAATGCAGCTGCTCAAGCTGCCAATCATTTAATTCTTGGATCTGACTATGAACTTATTAACAAATTGATTAACGTGTCATGTCAACAATACTTAGCACTTATTTGACAACTATTATTTTTGAACTATTTTTTCAACATATTTATTTTTAATTACACGTTCACACAATAAAATATTTTACACCTAAATTGAAAATTTTTCCTACATTTTAATTACATATTCTCCTAAAAATCATTATTTAAAAAGCTTAATCCCCAAATTGATCATTTCACTGGTGATTAGGACAAAAAAAAAAAGTCAATATAATAGATATTTTCTCTGCTTGCTTTTACCATTTTAACTGAGAAACAAATAGAAATAAAATAGCTGAAAATGGTAAAGAAAAAAACCCCAATATGTGCATCCACGTGGCAGTGGAAAGGGTAAATTGGTAAAATCGACTTCTATGTTTCAGTTACTATTTCGGTGTGCGTTCTATTTCCCTCAGCCACATGCCAATTCAGCCACAGAGAATAATATCCCTAACTCCAGAGTCCTAGTGAGAGAAAAAGAAAGAAAGACAGAGAGAGAAAGCTCAGAAGATCCTTGGCACTTAAGAATTTTCTCTCCCAGGTAAAAATCTTACTCCTATCCGCAAACCTTGAGGTGCAGATCTTATTGAAAAATAAGGATATTGAAAATTATAGTTAAATTGTATAATTTTAAAGTTTGTATAATGCCGCTTTGCTTTTTTAAATTTTTTGCCTTTTGGTTAAATTTGTGACCTGGAGTGTGCTAACGAAATTTAGGAGCTAAAATTAGTTGAATTTTCAGTTTTTGTCTGAGCCGATTTGACTCGATTGAGCTGATTGTTGTTGATAAGTTTATTGAAAGTAAATCCCGTTTAAGTTTTCTAGTTTTTTATTGTAAATATTTTGATAACAGTGCTCGAAATAAAAGAGTGCACACAGTACGTCTATTGAGCTTGGGTTCTTCTCAAAATTTATTTTTGTGTACCTGAAATTATGTGTATATTCGTATGCTTTTGTTCGGACCAGTATTACAAATGCACTTTCTGGTCTCTGCATTGCCAGGTCTGTGCGCGTGGAGCAGAATTATGACGACGTCTTCTGTTCATAGCCTCACAGGTAAATTCATTGGAATTTTTGTGATGTTATTATTATTTTTTTTTTTCTTTTTGGGTTAATTCGTTTGCCATTTTTCATTGAATTAGGGATAATTATCGTGTTGGAATGCAGGACCATGAATAGTTAAATGATTATTGATGTCTACATAACTTATAGTTGGTGATATGATAATGTTTAATTGTAAGCAATAATCACCGAGTCCAGTAAAGAAATTTGAGTAATCATCTGTATGTATTTATTAACTAAAAACCTCTTGTATGGAGATGGTATGGCTTTTTTTGGAAGGAAGGGCATGCAACTCCCTTTTATTTTCCTATTTTTTAATTGTCTCAATATTTTATAAGGAGTCAGTTTCATTAAGAAGTTTGTTTCTTTGGAAAATGACCTCTTTGCATGAGTTTCTTGTGTCCGGAGCTCACACCTGTATGGTGTTTTATACGTCCCTTCTATACGATCTTTGTGGTTCACATTTAACATTCACGAAGTTGTAAGTCAAAGGATCATACGTTGTTTCTTGTGGTGTTGTGCCCTGAGCTAGAAGTGCATTGAATTTGACTCGTTGAAGGACTGCAGCTTCTCTATCTTACATGGATGCTCTCCAATATATTATTCTAAATTGCAAGAGATGTTTTACTCTGGAACAGAGAACTTATGATGCACGGGGTGTAAGTGTGTCACGATTGTGTTATAAGTGCTCTTACATGAATGAGTAACTGGACAAGTTCTTAGGATTTGATGCTGCAGGCAATCATGCTTCCGATGGGAGGGTTTTCCATTTGGTTGTCGGGGGAAAAAAATAAAAATATTGATCCAATCCTTTGGATCAGATATATGAAACCAAAGTTCTGGGTAGATTGTTTCACATTATCATTTTTTTAGGTTGCTTGTTTGACTGCTAACAGTCATAGAGTACCACTGGCATCTGGATAACTATAGAAATAGATCTGCTCACCACAAATAGGTTTGAGACTGTTGTTAATCTACGATTATAGAACTCTGATTTTTGTAGATAGGGGGAAAATAATTTTATAAAAATCAATAGTGTTTTTGGAGTACAATATTCAGTGTAATAATGTTATATCTTATGAATTATTTATTGTATCTTGATCTGATGCTAAGAAAACTGCATCATGTATGATGAGCATCAGTTTATTGATTAGAGAACTAAAGATGCAATGGTTCCAGTTGCAAGGATATGTTAAGATGGGTGTAGTCAACCAACGGCGACCCTTTTCTTTTAGTACTACTTACAAACTGAACTGCACTGTGCAAACAAAATGGGACAAATATTAACTCTATAAATGGCGCAAAATTGGGTTTGGTGAAGTAGTTCTGTTTTACCATCGTTTTTATAAAGAAATTTAATGCCTTCAGCCCCTCACATTTAGAAGAAAATTTTACTGATTTGCTTCTGATAATTCAGTCCCGTATGTCGTTTTCTGAAAGTTCTTTTGCTTTTGACATTATTGGAAGACTACATGGCATTTATGTTGTTATCTGACATTGGATTTTCATTGTTTAATTATTTTCCTCTCATGATCTCTCTTGTTCTACTGGTTAGGTCTATAACTAAAAACTACATGTTTAAATTATTAATAGAATAATGATTTTCAGATAGCGAGGTTGATGAGCAACAAAAACACTCTGAGCCGCAAATCCAGTCATCTTTGGATACTGGGATAACTCCTCCTGGCCTTACATCACAGAATATGCATTATGCATCACCTGCAATTGGAGTTGGAAATGCTATGGTACACTTTCAAGCGGCAAATTATTTTTATATTATTGCAATATTGCAACACCTAGCTACTCTGCTGGAGATTTAAAAGCTTCAGGGTCTGATTTGATACACAAAATCATCTTTTTTGAATCTTTTCCTGAAGTCATATATGCCTCTGTCATTTTTCTGCATAGAAAACCTAAACATTTCGTCGCATGATCGTTGTTTTGTCAATAATAATTTAGTTTGAAAGAACATGGAACTGCTCACTGCCCCTTAAAAAGTCTCGTTCTCTTAAAAATGTCACTAATGTATACAACAGGAAAGAAATGAAGAAAGTAAAAACATTCTAATGTTCGGTGAAGTAATTTATGTGCAACAGTAAATGGTATGAAATTGTCCTCAAAAGTCAAAAGATTTCAGGTTCAGCCGTGACATTATTTTTCATCGCAGACATATTTTATCTGATCTGCTGACTCTGAAGTGCTGATGTTTTTGACATACATGTAAGTATTAATGGTTACTTGTTCTCGTTCTTCATCACTTAACTGAAATATAATATGTTGCAGGCACAAACAGCTTATCCATATCCAGATCCTTACTACCGAAGTATCTTTGCTCCCTATGACACACCGCCTTATCCTTCACAACCTTATCCATCCCAACCAATGGTATTCCCATGTAATACCCACATCATAATGGAATTTTCCAGTAGATTTGAACTTCAACTTTTTCTCGATTTAGGTTCACCTTCAGTTGATGGGAATTCAGCAAGCCGGTGTTCCTTTGCCCTCGGATGCTGTCGAGGAGCCTGTCTTTGTCAATGCAAAACAATACCACGGCATAATGCGACGTCGGCAATCTCGCGCAAAAGCTGAGTTGGAGAGTAAAGCTGCCAAGTCTCGGAAGGTATTGCATGGCGTTGTTTACTTGTATTCTAGACTAATTTGTAATTTGACTTCATTGTTGCCAAACATTGTTAATTTATCAGTGTCTTCGATTCTTATGCTACCATTTCTCTTTCTTTTTACTTATCATAACTCAGGAGGTGTGTGAAGTTTGGATAATTAGATCCTTCATGTTTTACACTGGACATTATCTTAAACAAGAAACTTAAGGGATCCAGAAAATATTCTTCAGAGCACCTAGGCAAAAGTTGAGATGCACTGTTAGGATTCTTGAGGTCTTTGTTAAGATATATATATATATTATAGTCTCTTTGGGAGACCGTATCTTTCAGCACCATAACTTTAGAACTTACCAATACCATCTGACTGATTTTGCAGCCCTACTTGCACGAATCTCGACATTTGCACGCATTGAGAAGAGCTCGGGGAATGGGGGGTCGTTTTCAGAAGAAGAGTGAGAACCAGCAGAACGAGGTAGAATCAGGGAATCAATCGCAGGCCAACATCAATCTAAACTTGGAAAAAAATGCTCCCACTTCCTCAGAAAGTGCCTAGTGAAGATTTGATTCAACGCTGGTGGTTGTAATTTAGCTTTGTATGTACAAATTCAGTGATAGGTTCATTGTAGAGAGTTGCAGAATTGTAGCAGGTTTTGAATTTCCGAAATGCTGTAGTGGTTATCTTCTCTAGGGTACTTGTGCACTCTCCCATACATAGTGATGATCGAGTTGCTGTTTCCTTTAACAATTTATAAATTTGGTGATTTGAGAATTCCCCTAGAAATTTAGATAAAATTTCTGATTATATTCAGTTTGCCCAAGAAAATAAAATAAATGAGGAATGTTTCTACTAGATTATGTATTGAATGAGGTTGACGCTTGAGCTGAAATTAAATCGAAGTGCTAAAGTGAATCATCAATTTTTCGTTCTATTGAGCTGCATAAAGAGGGCCTTTTTTCTTCTTTCTATTGGGCGGTTTACGTCTATAGCCCACGCTGCAAACACTTAACAATGAAGCCTTGATTACCAATGGAGGCAGGTTTTTTAAGGCTTCGTTTGATACACCATATTTTCCATGGAATTTTTAACTTCTGTAGTGTTTGATAGGCAAAATTT
>CAIGRT010236828.1:0-11419 GCA_903798405.1 Fraxinus platypoda
TTCGTGGTCAAACGGACGGAAACTGTCAATGAGTACTGTAGCTGTGAATTTTTTAAAGGTTTGGTACCGTGAGTGACACAAATCAAAGGTTTGGGCAAAGTCTGCAAAAAAGTGAAATATTTGGTACCGCGACTGCAATTTACCCTAAAAAAAAATGGAATAGTACAGAATTTGGAATTAAACATTAAATTGTTATATAAAACATGCAAATATTTTATCAAATATAGCCAAAATTTCATAGATTTGTTAAATTTTCTTTGCTCCTATCCATTATTTGGACATTATGAAAGACTAAATTTATCTTCTTAGAATGACTTAACATTTGTCCATCTTAAATCTTAAAGTTCTCTAGAACTTGTTAAATGTATGCATACTGAGAGAATCTTGACAATTCTTATGATCTGTCCAGTAAAATTTCAATTTCTATCACATAAATTGCCTCTTCCATATATATATATCCATTTCAAAATTATTGGATAGAAATTTAGTAGTCTCGTGTAATAGAACAAGATGATTAATAGCAATCAAGAGGTCATGAAAAAAAAAAAAAAATACAATCTTGCCCACATACACATCGAAGGTGTTTTCATTAAATTAAAATGAAGTGAGAATATCATCGAATTTAAGATACCATTTTGAGTCTGTATATAAATTTCTTAACCTTATACACCACGTGCTCAATTTTTAATCCATAAACTCTTGGGTTGGTCCATATAAACTTGTTTGAATTTTCATTCGAGAATGTAGTTTTCATGTTCATTTGATATAATGAGCAACCAAAACCGTCATAATTCTAAAAGAGTCATTTTTACGACGGGTGAAATTTTTTATCTTATAGATGCCACAGGTTCAATTTTTTTTAATCCAAAAACTTTTAGGTTGGTCCATATAAACTTCTTCCTCTAAATTTTCATTTGAGAATGCAGTTTTCATGTTCATTTGATATAAACAAAGAGCATGATAATTCTAAAAGACTCATTTTTAGAGACGGGAGAAAAATTCACCTTACATATTTCTTAGTGAAACCTTTGACAACAAATTTAACTTTATATCAATCAATATCGACATTAGAGTCATACTTGATTTTAAAGACTTATTTACACCTTACTCTTTTACACATTTCATGTAATTGAATGAGATTTCAAACTTTATTTTAATCCATAGATTTCAACTTCTTTTTCATACCATCCAGCCGTTTAGCAGAACTAACTCTTTCAATGGTTCGTGAAGAACTAACTCTTATAAAACTCATTAATCGCTCCTCTCCTTACATAGCCTTCAGAATGCATATGTTACAATAATAACATAAAATTAGCGCTCTTTAATTACACGGCTTTATCTTTCAATTTCATTAATACACCATTTATTTATAATCAAGCATAAGACCATTAAACCACTTCCTTTAGAGCTCGTTTGGTCAAGCTTTTATTTGCTAAAAAGTTAGTTCAATTTTGGCAAATTACACTAGCCACATAAATTCTTCTTACGAGAGAGATTGGAGGCGGGGTCATTTTTTCCCTTTTCATTTTATCCAAAATGACCTCTCCATTTAATTTTCTTTATATATATAAACGTAATTGATCTCCTAAGTTTAAGCTAAGTACCGTGACGTGACACACTACAATAGGTGGTGTAATCAGTTTTGTAACTAAGAATTATCTTCTACCACTTATTATAATGTGCCATGTCACTCAAGTGCTGTGCTTAAGAGATCAATTCCGTATACAGGACTAAGCAACAGATGACGTGCCATAGGTGGTATAATCAATTTTATAACCAACAATTATCTCTCACCACATATTATAGTGTGTCTATCACCAGAACGCTTAGCATAAGCTAAACACAGGTGCTTAGGAGATCGTTCCTATATGGAATTGATCTCCTAAGCACCGATGCTTAACTTATGCTAAGCATCAGGTGATTTAGCATACTACAACAAGTGGTGTAATCGGTTTTATATATATATAATTTCAATTGCATTTCATGCCTACTTTGTAAGAAATTTTCATAGTCTATGTTCGCATTTTTAATTTTTATTGTTGTGCCACTCAGAGTTTACGATACTAAGAGTTCGACATTGGTCCATATCGGGGTGAACATCTTAATCGAAATCGAACATCCCAAAATCAAAACCTTCGATTCTAGTCCGATTCCAAAAGCATTAGGGTCCGACATGTCCCTAATGGTTCTTGATTGTTGAACCGAAATCATATGTACTAACTCTGAAACCGAATTTGTTTATTTTTTAATAAGTTTTCAACTTTTTAAAATTTATTACGGATGAACATTTTAATTGGAATCAAACCTCTTGAACTCGAATCAAATATTCTGATCTGATTCTTGAATTGAAATTGATACCGAGAATTAATCAAGTCCTGGAAAGTTTCTTGATTTTTGAACTAGAACCGTACGTACCCGACTCTGGAACCGAATTTATTATTTCTCATAATTTTTTTATCTCACCTTGACACATAATCCATTCAAACAAGTAGAAAGTTTGTAAGATCCAACAAGCAGCAAATTAGCAAGGCTCAAGTAGTAAGTACCCCAATCAATCATGTTCATTCATTAGAATAATTGAATCGTATCATTTTCGTTCGTAACAACTCTTAACTGCTGCATTGTTTGTCCCACAAACCCTTTTTTAGGTGCCATACATAGAGCTACAACCATAATTTGATGCTATTATGCTAGATATTTGATACTATTTGGATAACTTATTTATAGTTGATTAAGAACATGTTGAAATATATATTTGGTGACATATTTTATTTTTACTATTTCTACTAGAAATTGAGAAGATATTGTATTGTTAGCTCATGAATTTTTTAAAAGATATTAATGATAGAACATAAGCCGAATTGAACCGACGTTCGGGTTGGTTTGAGTTCAAGTAATTACGTGACTCAAATAGTTCCATTTACAAAATACCCGAGATGTAATGGGTGGCTCTGGAAAATGAAATACTCGAACCAAAATACCCAATGCCTAGGCTTATAATTTAATCACCCTAACCAATAACCAATCACAATAAGTAGCAAGTTTGTAAGGCCAAAGTAGTAAGTACCATAATCAATCAAATTCTTTCATTTGAACAATTGATCATATCATTTTCGTTCATAGACATCCCTGATCACACTTTGTGCATTGCCCCATCCCACAAACCCTTCTTGAGGTGCCGCACGTAGAATCACAATTGAAATTGAATGCTATTATTCTAGATTTTGGATGATGGTATATTTATAGTAGATTAAGAAAGTGTTTAAATAATTTTTTGATGACATATGTAGTAATGGTACATGCACTTGACTAGTTAACAGTGCACATACAAATCATTGGGGCATTAGAAATTGAGTAATGTTATTTAGCAAAAGTGATTAGTATCCACACGTGCCAATGGAAGTTTTACAATGTGATAATAACTTCACCGTCACATAGATTGGTGCTAAGCACAACTAGAGCTATTATTCATAAAAAATAAAACTCCCAACAACCATGAAGAATTTTGTGGTAATTTTTATATTTATATTTATTTTTGTTTTTTTTTTACTTTAAATGCATTTTTATTAAGCTAGTCGAAGCAATAAATTACGATTGTGTAATAGAGGCATGATAGAGCTAGAAAATTACGTTGGTATCATATTTTGCCCCTGTTTGGTTTAGATAAAAATCAGATTTTTAGTAAATTTTGATAACAGTTAATGAAACGTGTGGTTGGAAAGTTATGAATACCATGAAATTTTTGGTAGAAATTAAGTGTTGGTTTTGAACTAGATTTTAATCCATTCTTTTAGGGGAACCAAATAGGGGCTATGGGTTGGACTAATATTAAAAATATATATATATTTCCACTTATTTTTATTTTCTCCTACATTTACAAAGGATGTGAGGTCACTCGGGTATACAAGGATGATTTTTCCCCTCTATATTTCTCCTTTTCAATTTCTCCTTTTCCTTTTATCTAAAATGACCACTTCCTTTAATTTTTTCTATATAAAAATTATATATGTTCATAAAATATCTCAATTGCATTCCATGTCCTACTTTATAAGAAATGATATTTTTCACGTCTCTATGCTCACATTTTTCAATTTTTATTTTTTGTACCACCTAGAGTTTACGATGCGAAGAGTCCAACATTGGCCCATCTACGGGTGAATATTTTAACCGAAATTAGAACCTTTGATTCCGATTCGATTTCGAAAAGATTAGGAACTAGAACTGAGAATTGAGAATTGCCAAGTCTCGGACGGTTTTTGATTCTTAAACAGAAATCATGGTTACTAGACTTTGGAACTGAATTGTTCATTTTTTTATAATTCTTTTAAAATTTATTTTTCGTGAGCTTTTAATTGGAATTGCACCTTTTGAACCGAAACTAAATGTTTCGATCCGATTCCAAAAAAATTATATATCGAAACCGAGAATTAAACAAGTCTCGGATGGTTTTTTGGTTCTTGAACTAGAACAATGTGTACGGACTATGGAACCAATTCCTATTTTTATTTTTCTTAACTTTTTTTTTTTGTACAATTTAGTAAGATATATTTGAGAGAATTCTTTAAGCCTACATTGCATTCATTTCATTTATTTATTCATATCGAAATTTTTTGATTGGTTTAAACTCTTTTCTTCATCGTCATCAAAGTTTTTCATCTCTGTTTTTGTACTTAACTTATTTTTATCATCCATAAAAGAGAGTTATATTTTAAAGAGAAGTTTTGAACTTACACTGCATCTATTTCTTCCACTACTTGGTAATGAAAATTTTGATTGATTGAATCAAACTTTCAATTATCATATTTATTAAAATTTGTCATCTCTCTTAGAACTTAATTTATTACTATCACTCATTAAAAGAGAGAAATATTTTGAGAAGATTTTTAAACTTAAATTAAATTAAATTTTTCTTCATCTTCTCATTGAAAAACTTTGATTGATTGAATCAAATTTTTAATTATCATATTCATCAAAGTTTTCATTTAACACTTGAACTATTATTTGTTGCTATTCATTGAAGTGTTAATGTATCAAGAGAGGAGTTTCATTGTAAAATCATTTTGTTATACTTGTCGGGTCATATTGAGGTCCAATAAAGCTCAATAGTGTGAGTCATTGTATAACGATCGTGTTCCTTGTTTGTGAGTCATCGGAAGCGTCGTAAAGAGTTGAGTTGCATTATAAATCAATTAATATAGTGAAAAAACATTGTTCATGCCGGAGAGCTTGGTAATGGAGGATGTAGATAATTGCCTTGGATTGAATTTTCACAATTATATCGTTTGCATATTCTCTACCATTTTACTTATTGTTATTTCCGTTACGCTTACTATTTGATTGATTGATTTGTTATTTATTTGCTTATGATTATTACTAATTGATCGACGTATACTTAACTAGCTCGATTTAAGTTTATTTTTGAAAAAAAATTAAAAATCAATTCACCCCCTCTTAGTTAGTTAATCTTGAGCTTTTAACTGTAAATGTGGCCATGAGGATTCAAGATAAGGCTCTCCTCCTCGAGTTCCATATTTTTTGACCTCGTATTTTCATGCGAAAGCTTGGGTCATGCACCTAAAAAACATTCACATATCATTCGAATCAATTTTGTGATTGGTTTCAGTGACTTTACCCGACCTAAATTCAACAAAATCCACGAGCTCCATAAGAGTTTGTCTTTTTATCTCCTTTTCCCTCACTATCTTTAGAGTATTCGAGAAATCAAATTGGAGATAATCTTAAAGATCGGAAAAGATGGAGAAAATGAAGAAGGTGGTGGCGATTGCATTTTCGTTCGATGATAGTGGGATAGGGTGTGGGGTGGGGTGGGAAAGGGGAAGAAGAAAATGAAATTTATTTGTTTTTATTTAAATATTTTATTAGTTTGTTATGAAAATATATAAAGATACCATTTTATCCTTATTGAAATAGTTAATAATATAGTCAAATCCTTTTTTTTTGGTCAGCTGACTGTGATTTGGATGGATTCCATCCATTTGTCTTCCAACCGCAAGCACTTGAAAGGGTGGGACCATGGGTGTCAAAAATAAAAGATTAGGGTAAAATTTGAATATTTGAAAGGTTTGATTTCATGACTGCAATTATCCTTAAAATATCCGACTTTGATGCACTTTTATTAATCTAGCCAAAAAAATAGATTACAATTGTGTAATAGAGGCATGGCAAAGCCATAAAATTATATTGGTAATTTGGTATTGATGCTACCAAAAATCGTACCTGTCGATTTTCGAGCTCGACGACTGAGAATGAATACGAACGAGGTCTTTCGGTACTTGAAATAAAGGGGTCGAGATGCGTCCTCGTCGCCCCTCCGATGCTTAAGTCAGAGAGAGAATATGAAAAAAGTATATGCTGTAAATTGTGTGTAAAAACATACCTTGGCAATGAATTGGAATGATGTATTTATAGAGGTAGGTGGTGCAATCCTGGTAAGATTGCAATGTTGAGACCTCCAGGAGTCCTAATATGATTGGTAGTTGCAACTTAACTGACTTGGAATTATCCAAGTGTTTGGATGGAGACGAGATTTTTAGTGCTAGAGTCCTCTTAGGATGAGGAAACACATTTTCAGTAGGACTCTGCTTCCTAAGGCATAACTCTTGAGACAAAGTATACTTTTGGTAAATTAGTGATTGATGGGCTGTAGGTGACCGACCTGAGGACACAAAACCCCCGAGGAGCTCATCATTCATTGGGACAAAATCGACCCTAACTCGTCGGGCTAAGTGCTCGGGCGAGATCGTCAGAAATGGGTGTAATCACTGGCCCTCGTGCATCTATGCCAGAGTCTCATGTTTGAACTTTTGGGATGTGATGCACGCTGTCCTTGAAATGGGTTGAACAACCTTAGGAATGGACTGATCAACCTTGGAGATGGGTTGATCAGCCTTTGTGGACTGATCAACCTTCGAAATGGACTGATCAGCTTTGGAAATGGACTGATAAGCCTTGGGAATGGGCTGATCAGCTTTGGGAATGGACTGATCAGTCTTCGATATGGACTGATCAGCCTTGGGAATGGACCGATTAGCCTTGGGAATGGATCGATCAGCCTTTGTGGACTAGTCAGCCTTGGAAATGGGTTGATCAGCCTTGGGAATGGACTGACCAGCCTTGGAGATGGGTTGATCAGCCTTTGTGGACTGATCAGCCTTCGAAATGGACTGATCAGCCTTGGGAATGGGCTGATCAGCCTTTGTGGACCGATCAGCCTTGGAAATGGACTGATCAGCCTTTGTGGACTGATCAGCCTTCGAAATGGACTGATCAGCCTTTGTGGACTGATCAGCCTTTGCAGCCTTGGGTGTTCGAGGAACGGAGGGACAGCTTGGCAGTTGACAGAGTGCCACGTGGCTTCGGTATTCGAGCCTTATGATTACTTGGCTGGATGATTGCCACGTGGCATGGGATGAAGGGTCAGGATTGAGAGACCTTTGGCTTTCTTAGAATCCTATAAATACCTTTCCTACCCCACCTCATTTGGCAATTTTCAATCTTCAAACACTCCTTGGACCACCTCGGGTTTAGGCTTAAGGTAAGAGCTTACCCGTTTTAGATTATTTAAGTTTTTATTTTTCTAAAGATGTCTGGTGTAGTAGTTCTTCAGCCTTGAGCTCCACGCCCGAGGAGGGTCATTCCCTTATTCCCTATGCCATCCCTATAGATAGTCGCCCTGCCCTTTCCTTTCCCGAGCTTAGTTGTAGGTATAAGGAGCACGAGGTGATAGGAATAGCTCATGAATTTGGGTTAATGCCCTCATGCGACTTGCGTTTTCCCGACCCTGAGGATAGGGTGACTAGTGCTTGAGATGGAGAGATAGCTGTCTATAGGGAGGCACTGAAGGGTGGACTTAGGTGGGCCCTACACTCATTCTTCCTCGAGTTTTTGATCGAACACGACATGTGTCCCAGGCAACTAGTCCCTAACGGATGGAGGTTGCTCGTTTACTTTTTTATAGCTTGTCGATATTTAAAAATTGCCCCGATGTTAGATCTGCTCAGGATGGTCTTCGAGTTAAAGACACTCCCGAGCTTTAACTGTTTAGTGTACTTTTCGTCCCGGGGAGAATTCAAAGTCCCTAGAATGCCGAGCTCTCTTAAAGGATGGAAATCCAAATACTTTTTTATCCAACCCCAGGACACCAACCACCCCTTCAGTCCTCGGTGGACTGTCCCGAGTACTGAACGTTTTAATGAGGGACAGCCTATTTCAAAGTATTAGAGAGGGATAGGCAGAGCTTGGCCAAGCTCGAGCCACTATCATATAGCATGGATGATCTCCTCGGGGATGACGTCCTCGATCTTGCTAATGTCAAGGGTGTCGAGGGTACGAGTGAACATTATGATCTTTACTTTGATTTCTCGGCCCATTATGTCCTTGCGCAAATAACTTATATTTTTGTCTCTGCAGCTGTTGAGATGGCATTTGATCCATTTGACCTTCGCCGAGCAGTGCAACAAAAATCGAAGGGTGCTCCGACCAAGCAGACAGGGAAAAAAGGTAAGAAACGCCTTCGGGAAAGGACTCCCGAACTTGTGAGGAGAGGCCCTGGGGAGCCTTCTGGGGTCGAGGCTGAAGACAAAGCTACCCATCCCGAGGTGCAAGCACCTAAACCCCTCGAGCTCATACTCCTCGAGGGACACCTGTGGTCGTCGATCTCGACGACGGGACTCCTGAGTGCCCATCCTCAGCCACCGAGGACGGGAAATGTACGCTGGTTCCCGAGCTCCTCGAGAAGTACCGAGGAAAGGAGGGAGCTGAGCATGGCTGAGGATGTAAAGGCTATGGAGGCTTTGACACTGAAAGTTTTTGTTCGGGATCTGTACTTGTATCATTTTCTTAGAAAAGTTTCGAATCTGAATCCTTATTATTGACTTGTGCAATTCTATGTGAAGGCCCTGACCGTGGCTCGAGCTTTGGCCTTGAGAGGGGAAGGGGAGGCCAAGAAGATTGCTTCGTTCGAGGAAGAGCTCGATTGTCGGGTTCAACAAATATTGGAACTCGAGGCTGATACTGCCTGTCGATCGAAAGAAAACGCAGAACTGAAGGCGTCACTGAGGCAGGCTCGGGATGAGATTGGGGTATCGAGGGATGAGGCTGAGGAAGCCAAGCTCGAGGTCGAGCGCAGAACAAAGGAATTTGAGGTTAGGCTCGAGGAAGCCCGGGCGAAGGCCGTCGAGGATTTCAAGAGGTCGGAGGAGCTCGGGGCAATAAAGGGTGAGTATGCCCTGGGCTCATACAATTACGCTTTCAAACAAGCTCGGGCATATCTTCGAGCAAATATTCTCAAGGTAAACGCCGACGACCTGACATCGACCCCCCAAGTTGTTGAAGGGCTCCAGCTATCGTCATCTGAGGGCACTATGATCGAGGATGAAGATGGTGATGATGATGAAGTCGAGGTCTCGAGGCCACCGACGACTGACGACCAGGACTAGGCCTCATCCCCTTTTCCTTCCCCTTCTCCCAAACATTAAATTTTTTTTTATTTTTTGAATATCGTTATGTACATTGCCCGACTAGGGCTAAGACATTGATTTCTTTTGGAAGACAATCTATCCTTCGATATAACGTGCTCATAATATGTTCGTATCCCGAGCAACTCATTTTGAATAGTTAGGAGTTCGAGGAGCTATAGGTTCCATATCCCGAGGACTACGATCAATAAATTATGAACATGCTAGAATCTCGAGGAGCAATGGGCTCCGTATCCCGAGCACTCGAACAATAAACTGTGAGCATGCTAGAATCTCGAGGAGCAATAGGCTCCGTATCCCGAGCAACACAAACAATAATTTATGAACATGTTAGGATCTCGAGGAGCAATAGGCTCCGTATCCCGAGGACTACGATCACTAATTTATGAACATGTTAGGATCTCGAAGAGCAATAGGCTAGGTATCCCGAGCAACTCGAACAATAAAATGCGAGCATGCTAGGATCTCGAGGAGCATTAGGCTCCGTATCCCGAGCAACACGAACAATAAATTATGAACATGTTAGGATCTTGAGGAGCAATAGGCTCCGTATCCCGAGGCTACGATCACTAAATTATGAACATGTTAGGATCTCGAGGTGCAATAGGCTCCGTATCCCGATGACTTAAACTACGACCAATGAGATCCACGCTTGGGGCTTAGGTTTTGAGTTTCTTGCTCGGAGGCGAGGCTTAGAGTTGCTTGCATGGGGCAAGACTTTGAGGTGCTTGCTCGGAAGCAAGGCTTAGAAAACTGCTTACATGAGGTAAGGCTTTGAGGTGCTTGCATGGGGCAAGGCTTTGAGGTGCTTGCGTGTTGGCAAGGCTTTGAGTTGCTTGCTCGGTAGTAAGGCTTTGAGCTGCTTGCTCTGTGGCAAAGCTTAGAGTTGCTTGCATGGGGCAAGGCTTAGAGATGCTTGCATGGGGCAAGGCTTTGAGTTGATTGCTCGAAGGTAAGGCTTAGAGTTGCTTGCATGGGGCAAGACTTTGAGTTGCTTACTCGGAGGCAAGGCTTTGAGTTGCTTGCATGGGGCAAGGCTTTGAGGTGCTTGCGCGGGGTAAGGCTTTGAGGCTAAGAGTACATTGCTGGGATAAAATCTCGACCTTATTTATTTAAGCAAACTTGGACGCGAAGGCCTAGTCAAACTAAAAGGTAAACTGAGCACGAGGCATACAAACTAAAGGGTAAACTGAGCACGAGGTATACAAGCCCGACCAACTGAAAATTAAACTGAGTATGAGGCATGCAAGCCCGACCAACTGAAAAGTAAACTGAGCACGTGGCATTACTAAGTGTAAAATAAACTACTTGTAATAAGTCTTCAGATTATCACCATTCTAAGGCCTGGGGAGTGATCTTCCCGAGGTGTCCCTCAAACTGTATGGTCTTTTGCGAACCTGTCTTATAACTTCGAAGGGTCCTTCCCAAACGGCTCCTAGCTTGCCTGGGGCATGACCCGTAGCTTCGGCTCTTCTCAAGACGAGATCTCCAACCCTGAACTGCTTAGATCTTACCCTGCGATTGAAGTACTTCGCTGCTCTGCTCTGGAAAGACGCCGCCATGATGGAGGATTGCTCTCTTACTTTTTCAAAGAGGTCTAGATGCTCCATCGTGTGGTCCTCGGGTCTAAACTCAAGTCTCCTAAGGTTCGGTAGCCTGGTCTCAATTGGGAGTGTAGCTTCCACTCCGAATGCCAACATAAAAGGGATTTCCCTAGTTACGGTCATGTGGGACGTCCTATATGTCCAAAGTATAGAAGGTAGCTTCGGGCCAAGCTCCTCTAACGTCCCCGAGCCTTGTTTTGAGGTCTTGCAAGATAATTCGATTTGTCACTTCGGCTAGACCGTTGCTCTGAGGATGTGCAACCGACGTTAGGCGATGGTCAATCCCCAAGTTGGTGCAAAAGCTCCCGAACTGTTGGT
>CAIGRT010236865.1:2431-13081 GCA_903798405.1 Fraxinus platypoda
TTTTTTTTTTTTTTTTGAAAAAAAACTTGTACTAATAACAGCTCTATTCGCAGTAGCCATGCCAAACGGACCATTATTCTAACTTAACATCTCGTATTACTTGAACTGTGACGAAATATATTGCATTAAACTTCCACTAATCAAAATAAACTTACATTCAATTACTCGACCTGTGACGAAATATAACTCGTGTATTTGAGATACGATAAGAACATGGTTACAAATCCAATACAAAAGCCAAGAAAGAAACATGAACGATGGCAGCATATGGATATCAAATGAAGGGGATAAATTTGTCAAAAATACGAGTAAGAAAATGTAAACATGGTGGAAATACTAGGATGGTATCTATGGGGCAAAATATGCAACTACAAATATAAAAGCCAGGAAAAAGTATCGTCGTATAGCAACTATAATACAAGCAATTTGGAGTTATTTGTTCGAGAACCCACCTTATGTAAAAGATTGAGCAACTGAAGATGTAGTAACCAAACCCGAAAGAAGGCCAACAATGACTGCACTGTTGTATGTGCTTGGTTCTGTCTGCATTGAATTGTTCCTCGAATCAATAAATGACTCGTTGCGGAAAGGTCCACCGACTAGTGCTCCGATTGCAACATTTGGATTCGGTTTATCCAACTTGAGCCACTTGAAACCATCTTTGCAGCCAGTTGTTGCGTCTGCTGGAATTGAGGCTCCTCTGTGATGCACGTACTGTGGGTACTTATCCCCGTAGCCCACGAGATAACTCATCTTCAAGGGGTTGTTACCCAATACATAGTCGGCCTGAAACAAAGTGATAACAAACATATATAAGAACTGTGAGTATGTGAGCTCGACACGGACAAGAGATCTGGTTACACCCTAACGAGCAGGTGTCGCGGACCACCGCTCCTGTTAGCCTCTTGAGCACGTGCATCTGCAGTACATGCTCAATTCTGGTGTATGTCTCTTTGGAAATATTTTTTATTTTAAAAGTTTATTATGATTCATCAGTCTTGGACTTTGTATTCGTAATGTTTACTAAGTGACTTCTTGAGTTCATCCCCAGCTCTAACTGTTGTAATTTAGAGCTTTCTACTATCAATGAACAATTAATTTTGCATTCAGTCGTCCTTACTTAAGATTTCGTTATTGCTTTCCAATTTGCAATTGTTGCAATTGCAAGCGTACTGTGAATACGGTGTCTTGCGAAAGGAGTCCCTAATCATCGGGTTACGTTTTTAAGTTTTTGGTGAAGACAGAAAGTGTACCTGTGACAAGGCAAACTTCCGCAGGTCCGATGGCCTATAGTTATCTCCATCACAGGATATCTTTGCGGTACGAGATGAAAGCATGTAATCACTGTATACAACGGCTAAAAATGCAGATGCCACAGGATGCTGCAGAGCATTCCAGTCACTGACCCATATCAAACCGTCTGCATTAACAAACCGCACATGAACAAGCAGAAAGAACTTAACTTCTTAATGTCATGCGAACAATATTGAAGATGAGCAATGGGTCAAAGGGAGGAAACTGAATAATGTACAAAAAAACCTAATGATGTTTGGTAACAAGTCCTAGACGGGATTTGAGTGTACTGCGAACAAGATTTTAGCTTCTTTTTCTTCTTTAATAATATCCGGCCATGTTTAGACATGTCCATACTATGTACCAAAATGCATCAAGTATTAAAGCATTGGAAGGAATATTACTGTCAGTTCTACTGGTTGTAGCAGTTGGAGATTTTGGTAGGAGGCCGCACATGACAGCCTCTGCCGATTTCCTGTACTTTTGGAGGACATTGGAGCTTGAGACATCTTTCGACCCGAAGAAGCTAACCCTGGACAGAAGAACCTGCGGCAAAGCATTGGATTACTTTCTCAATCCACGAGCCAACAACTTAATACAGTTTGATGATAAAAGAATATAGACTTGAGGTTACCGAATAGTATGCCATGTATACTAACATCGATGATTGTAAGACAGGTCGATGTAGCTTAATAAGTGAATAAAATTTCACCCAAAAAAATAATTAAATGACATGTTTGATGTACTAGACTGGACAACACCGGATTGGATTAAATAAGAAATATATGTTAAAATCTCCTTCGATATACAATGCAATGTTGACCAATCCTGCTTACCAAACATGCCGTAAGAGTTTTTTCTCATGCCTAACATTGCTATTGATCCAAAGAATTTTCACGGAAATAAACTCTTGAGATATTGTGCAACAAATGTACCTCGCAACTGGAACCATAGAGTATTAAATTCTCTAAAAGAAGCCAATTAGCTCAAATTTAATTGTTTATACATATAAATAAATAATAAAATAATTAACTACAAATTCAGTAAATAAAAAATTCTAAATCCGAATGCAATTTAAGAGCCTAATTTGAATATTCTCCAAAGAGTTGTGAAAATCAATTTCTTGAACGAACAAAATGTACCTGAGTTCCAGCCAGCTTGTTATCCCAGCTAAACCATGTAGGACTTCCCCAATTAGCAAAGTCTTCACCATTTTTTCCAGTCACATATTCAAAATATGATCGCTCCCTAGTTGCATGATAGAGCCAACTAGCTGCCCATAAGAGCTCGTCCCCATAGCCTGTCGAGTTGTAAAAGTTTTGCACATCGGGAATGCTAACGCTATAAGATTCTCTATGTTTGTCAGCAAATGTGAACAATTGTTTAGAATGCTTCAGAAGCAGGCTCGAATATTCAGAGTCAGTTGACTTAAACACCAGGGACGCCGCTGCCATAGCTGCCGCAGTTTCTGCAGCAACCTCAGTACCCGGGGCAGAAGTGTTAACCTGAGTGAGTGGTCTTTTCCCAGTCATGTCCTCGGGCCTGTCCCAACAAGCATGGTCAGCTTTAGGATCGCCCACCTGCCAACATTAGAAATTGTGAAAGAAAACAATTTAGAAATATTTCATCAACTAATAAGAAAGAACATACAAAAAATAAATTTCTACGCTAAATGGCACACAAAACAAAGGCCAAGAACTTCATTTGCCAAGCTCTGTATCAATGTAAAGAGCATGCATATTAATTCAGTAATTATTAGATAATCTAACCGAATTTTATTTTATTTTTTCGCTAACAAGTTAAGTGGAGATTGGCATAAATTAGAGTGTGTTTGGAAGAGCTTTTCCAAAGCCTAGAAGCACTTCCTGGAGGTCAAGAGCACCTTTGTTCAAATATTGACTGTTTGACTAAAGTCAAAAATTACTTCTGACAAAAAACGGCTTAAATAAGCTGGTTATAGAGAAGCCCAAATTATGAGCTTCTCTAGGAAAACTACAATTGAGGTTTTACAAGAAGCTGTAATTTACATTTAATGAAACTTTAAAATTAACATAATACACATTAATATATCAAAAAAAGCTTTCTAACTTCTAACCCAACTAAATAAATATAAAGATTATACAAAAACACTTTTATTTTATACCACCTAATAATTCACAATCAAGCAGGCTATATAAAAGGTCTACTGTCAAATTCTTCTTCTAAAAGCTCTATTCACAAATGTTGTGCCAAATGGACCCTTAATGCCATTTTATTTAGTGTCTTCACATGCATTATAAGCAAAGAAGCACGGACAAGGACACAACGACACATGAGGGCATGGAGACGTGTGGGAAGGTCAATCTAGGAGGTGAAATATTTTGAATTAGAGTGGCTACGTGTTGTATAAAGATAACTTTGGGCAAACTATACAATACTGCTACCCGAAAGAAAATGCATACAGTTGATATATAACAAATTTGATATGAAATTCGTAAAATCTTTATCACGGGGATTCAATGAAATTTCTACAACTATCGTTTTCTTTAAAAACCCAGAAACGAAGGAAAGATGTGTAATGCACTAGACGGGTTCTTTAGATGTATTAAACTTCCCTAATTAGTGAATTCCAAAATATGATATAAAAAATTATATGAGCACATCATATTAATAGGCTCTTAATCAATGGTTGGAGCTCAGGGAAGAAAATTAGAGGACCTGAATGTAAAGAACATTTTCCGAAGGATGAGCATTTATGAGGTAGTCGGTGATCCACTTGAGCGAATCCTGAGCAGGTTCCAATTGATTCACCACTTTCATTTGATCCCCATACTCCAAGATGGTCCACGACAATACTGTGGCCGTGAAAGCCAACGGGAATCCAAACTTAATGTGATCTCCGGCATCATACATACCCTTCGAAAGATCTAAATTCGCTTCACTTCCATCTTTCAGAGCAGAATCACCTCTCCAAGATATCTTATTATTCACCAACTTCCCGGCTGCAACATAAAACAGCAATTTCTCAACACAAAATTAAAAACAGAGAAGTACTACTTCAAATAGAAATCTAATAATATGAATTTTTCTTTCTTAATGATCTCAAATTACAACATTATTGTAACCCTGTGTTTGAACATTTTAAAGAAATTAATCAAGAGAGTAACAACTAATGACCTATAAGTACAATTTGATACAGATATTCAATCATATAAATAATAACAGCATAATTACCACAAGGCATCTAAAAATATAAATGCAGCTCTCATATTAACTTATTAATTCAGATAACTAAGAAAACACGAACTTATAGTCATAATTACAAAAACGAAGCATAATAATTAAATTTTATCAAAAAATAAAAGTAAGGACCTAGAGCATGTTTGGCTTATTAAGCTTAGAAAGACGTTAAATTTACTTTTTAAAGAACTTATGGTTTACAAACACATTTGAATATGTTAATTTTTGTTAGTTTTAGCTAAGGAAAGTATTTTATTTTGAAAGTAACTCTTATATCACGGGTAAAGCAAGTAACTTAATTATTTTCAACTTTGATCAACAAAAACTTAAATGTTTTTTTAAAACTAATCTTCTTGTAAGTAAACTTTTTAAGCAAATGTAAACATGATCTAAATGAAGTACTCTTGTCTAGACTAGATTACAGATTTACAGTAATGTATCAACATAGTAACTGCTAAAGCCGAAAGATGACAAAGACATCATGACACACAGATCTAATCAAATCACAAGTTTAATCAAAAAGGAAAAATAACAGAGAATGATAAACTGACTATACCTTTCTGTATCTCCAAGAACTGCATAGAAGTTTTGAGAGCGTCGGCATATTTCTGCGTAACCGGACCGGGAGGCCCCGGAACAGGAGCGGCTTCAAAATCTGATCCTTTCTTGTGCATTTTCTGCTTTATGGTTAATGCAATTGCAAATGCAATTGCTGCTAATACTATCGACACAATAAACCACCCAAACCATCCTCTTGACCCCGATTTCTCTCCCATTTTTCTTTAATAGTAAAGAAATTTTCTTGAAAATGTAGAAATAGGTGAAATAAGGGTTTTAATTGGGGGATCTGAGCATGGAAAACGAAATGGACCGCACTGAAAAATGCAAGGCAAATTACAAGGTTTTGATCTTTGTTTGGAATTTTTTGTACAGGAAATGGAGTTTAACTGTGATTAGAAGGCAATGTGGGAAAGGGGTCTGGAGAAATTGGGGGTTGAAGGGAGAAAATAGTTGGTTTAATGGAGTCGATGGATCTGGAACAGTTGGGTACTTACAAGGCAGAATCTCTCACCGACAGCTCCTATGACGACGATGTTTGTCCTAGTTTCTCTCTCGGGGGTTTATCAGCGTACGAAATGACGAGAATGCCCATGGTAGTTGTTTTAGATTTTTTCTTCAGTTGGGAGGTGCTTCTCAAAATACAATGTTGTTCATCCTTAGCTGTGATTCTCACTAGCTGACAGTAGCCTCTAGTTTATTTCTAATAACTTTTTGCCTTAATGGTAATAATCATTCAATTTAGTTATATTCACCCCTCAAATTTAGTATTCAATGCATTGCGAGGTCGTTTGTCCATCTATCAATTGCCACTTTGATATATGGGATAATGAAGCAGAAGGATCACTGTCATCTAAACTGATAATCACCATTGATGATAAGTAACATTACTCTTTCCAAGATAATTCATAAGATCAACTTCACGTTGTTCAGAATAATAGTAAGTTGTTTCGTAAAATGTTCAACTTGACTAACTCAAATATATATTCGCATCTCGATCAATTTGACTTTTGCTCGAGTCAGTTGAACTATCCAAATTATAGTTGGACATAGTGTTACAACTATCTATTTTGATTTATTTTTTTTTAAAAAAATTATCTTTCATTAAGCCCCTGTTTGGTACACATTAAAATTTTCATTCTCATTCTTCTACTCATTTTCAACCACACATTCTTGAATAAAATAATATTTTCCATCACATCAATAACTTTTTCTTCTTTTTCAACCACACATTTTTCATCAATCTACTATTCCAGAATACATTCTTCCAAAATAATGTGGCTCAAACACACCCTAAATATCATTCTCTACTGAACTCTCGTTCTCATCAAAATTAAAATAACAATCAAGAATAGTTGGTGTTATTGTGGATTCAGACGTCTAGACTCAATATGTTCTTAAACTTGAATCGATTAGTATGTTCAAGTTTTTCAATAGTCTATTAAAATAGTTCTGAAAATCACATTTTCCATTTTGTCGATCTAGAGTAGTATTTCTCAAAAAGTTTCCTCATAAGAATAGTATTTTAGTATGTCACCACATGTTAGATTTTATTCTCAATAAATTATGATTAATTACATTAATCATTTTAATACTCTATTTGATTCACACTAAAAGTGCTTTTTACTCTATCTGAAGTAAGTTAGAAATTAATAATAATGATGGGTGAACTAAGATTAAAACTTAGGACCTCAATTATAACGGCTAATAAAATGATTGGGTTGTTGAGTTGAGTTGAATGGAAGATTTTAATTATTGCAGTAAACTCTACCAAGGGAGAATTTTGAGTTGGTAAAGTATATAGCAATGGATTATTTTAAATATATACTAAACAAATCATGTTCACAACACGTCGATATGTCCGAGTGGTTAAGGAGACAGACTTGAAATCTGTTGGGCTTCGCCCGCGCAGGTTCGAACCCTGCTGTCGACGAATTCTTTTATAATACCAATGTAACTTCTGTTTTTGTTTAATTTTATAATTGTCTTTGTTTTATCTAGTTACTTTTCTATTCATTTTTTTTTTCTGTGTCTTGTTTTCATTTACTTGCTAGTTTTGGACTAAATTGGTTGGTTCTAATTTCTAAGATTATTTGAGTCCTTTCTAAATTTTAAATTTTTTTAGGTGGGCACATTTTTGTTCAGTTTAGTTTCGAAGAGAACATATCGAACAAAATCAAGAATCAATGAAAATTTTATAAATTGAACCGGTTCCAAATGTAATTTTGAAATCGAGCCATTCGGTTCCATAGTGATAATGAGAGACGTTGCGTTAAATATAAACTAAAGTTCCATAAATGATCGAAACAAGAGCTATTCAATTTATTTTGAGTTATTGATTCCGAGTCTTAGAACATTACTAATATTCAAAATCGTTTAAAAATTAGATTAAATCAACCGATTTGATACTTTTGTCCACCCCACAAAAAAATTAGTTCCAATGTCGAACCGTGTGTCACTTTTTTCGTATTAAACTCGTGGATTCGACCTAGCTTTGGTTTTGTTATTTCCTTTTCTTGATTACTATGGCGTGATGCCATTGATACCCTATTTTTGGTGGCTTGTCTGACTCTCCATTAAAACTACATTTCTCAATCAGACAGCCTTGAACATATTTCCAATCAAATTAAGCCATATATAAGCATTAATTTCAGGTTGATAGCCACATTTTAAGAACTCATTTGCGACACTTTTCTTTTTGAACACCCGCAAGTGTCGTTTTCGATCATTTTATTATAGATCATACATGTTCATTTATTTTCATGTACACGTAATATATAAGTGGATCGTTGAGTCACTAAATCATGGAAATAGAAAACATTTTTAAAAAATTAATCGTTTAAACTTTTGAATAACTTCATTAATTACAGTGGAATCCACTATCTCGTAATGATGAAGAAAATAAGGGAACTTCCTTTTATTTTTTCGACAAATGTATACTTCCTAAGGGGCTGTTCTTTTCGTATTTCAATTTTTAGTTTTGAGTGTCCATTTTGAGATTGCGGAAAACTCGTTCTTTTTGTCATTTTGAAAAATTGTATTCAAAAATAAAAAAATGAAGTTTTGGCTTGATTTTAACTGAAAATAGTCAAAACGACTTTTTTGACCTTTTTTGTTTTCTTTGTAAATTTTAAACTCGTTTTTGAAAATTCGTTTCCAAAAATAGATAAATAAACGTGTTTTTAGTATTTTCGAAAACTGAAAATCGAAAATGAGCTGAACAGCAAAGAAAACATGCCCTTATTTTTTCTATTAAGTCACACTTGTCATATGAGATTTGACACCAACATATATCGATTTATTTAAAAGATAACTTAATATTATAAAATTTTTAAGATATAAAGCTTAACTTTAACTTTCTAAAATTCTAATAAGAGTGACATCCTGGACGATATAATAAAAAGTATTTCTCTTAAAAAAAAATGACATTTTCTATAGTTCAGAAATGGCCAACTATTTGAATAAAAGATATCTAACAAAAGAGCTTCATTATCATTTGCTATAAAGTCCATGTTTGGTTTAACTAAAAAAATTAATTTAAAATATAAGTCAAAATCAAAAATTAATTTTATCATATTTTATGGGACTCGCAACTTTCAATCACATTTCATAAACTTAATTTTATCAAAATCTATTAAAAAATTATTATTTTTATCTAAATCAAATAGGGGCAAAATATTTTTAGTAGATTCATTCTTTTGAGTGATGTAATTCATTGTCAAATATGAAAGTGTGACCAATCCTAACTTATAAAGAAATTAGCGTGTATTTTTAAACTCACGCATAATTAATTACTTATGTCTAATAATTTACTTTCTGCCCCCGGGGCATAGCTCAGTGGTGTAAAGGACAAGAGTGAGGTACTCTCAGCTGAGCTGGCAGCCGCAGTGTGAGGGTTCGATTCCTGCCTCTTACAATGTATGAAATTGGACTCTTTGTGGGCACCAGTATGACAGCTCTTGTACCCTATTCTGTTGAGGCACATCCCGCAATTTACCTCCTCCACAATACTCTAGGGACATGGCTGTGAGGGGCCCTCAAGGTTGGGGTTCAACCTTTATAATAATTTACATTCTAACGTTTAAATTTTGGACAAGGATGAACACGTAATATTCTCATGTTACTTTTTGCAACTTATTTATGGAAATAATAGTCATAAGAATATATTCTTTGGCCATTAATTACTTCATAAAATGTAGACTGGCAATTTCGCATCGATCCCTTTAAAAGTCGGTTTGACGATAAACTCATATTGCAGAATTTATGCCAAAGCACATAGGTACACAACCACAGACGGCTTTTTCTATTTATATTCTCATGGCCCATAACATTATTCTCATATATTCATCCATTCCTATAACATCCCACAAAATTTCAAGAAAAAACCATAGAGAATTCTTGAAGAGAGAGACAAAAAAAATATGGGTTGGTTTGTCAGAGGAAGAAGGGGAATAGGCTGGAGAGATCAAACCCTAGATTCAATATCCCCACCTCCTTTGCATTTGCTGGTGTTTTTTGGTTTGCTGATTATGTTAATGTTTCTTGCAAGTTATTCACATTACAAGGCAGAATTGGAGAAAAGCAAGATGAATCTGAAGCTGTTATTTTTTCTTTTGCCTCTTTTGGTGATTTTGATGTTGAATTTCATGGTGGATAACAGGTGGTGGTTCTACACCGGAATTTCACCCCCAGCGTATGAAACTGTACGTCAAGAGGGTAGTGCTCCATGGGGTCTGTTGCTGCTGGTGGTTTTTCTTCTAGTTATGGTTCAGTACCAGTCTTCCATTCAGTCGAGCTGGTTTCGGGCTTTTTAGTCCCAATTATGACCGTTGTGGGAAGTCGTATTCTAACTGCTTCGACTATTTTTGAGTACTTCATAGTATTTTCGGGATGTTTGAAGATTCGACCAATTTCTGTATGATTTGTATGTTTTGGTCAAGGTGGTGTAAATGTTCTTTTGTTTTCTTTTTTTCCTTTTGGAGTTGGTGGTGGTGTATAAACCCTAATTAATTAGTTGGTGTCTCAAAAGATGAAATTTACATGTTTATGTGACGTTTGGTTAGCTAATTAACTAGTATTGATTTTAATTTTGATAGTGGCTATATTTGCATGTATAGACATAGAAATTTAGAAATCTGAAAAGGCGCACAACACACGATATTAAAACAAGATTTCACCAAACATCAATCGATCAGAAAATAAACTTGTAGAAAATTAAAGATTGAATACAAAGAATTATTTCGGCCTAAACCCCGAAAGTTCGGCAATCACATCTAACGCCTACATTCCCTGATAAGCATCCAAATGATGAATATCTGTTCACATACACTATTTAGCCCAAAATTGCAACAAGTTACAAAACGTTATTCCAACACAAGAGAAAAACACAAAATACTTATCTCTTTAACAACAATCTGCAAATCTATAAGGAATCGCTCAAGAAACTCCACAATCGCCTACTGAATCGCGACTACAAGAAAACTCTTATTCTCATAGCAATCACTCAGAAATACAGATTACAGAGGCTGAAAATATGTAATGATCTCAATTTACAAGTTCATCAAGAGAGATGAAGAACAC
>CAIGRT010236874.1:0-17735 GCA_903798405.1 Fraxinus platypoda
TACCATCAAAGGTGGATGGACAAATACAAAGAGTGGGAGAGTTAGAGAACTTGAAACCCAATTATAGACTCAAGCACAAAGGATGCGAGCACTAGAAGAAAAAGTGGAAGCACTTCTCAAGCTATCTCAGCAGGTTATACATAGTTACATTTTATATATACTATAATAATAGAGGTTCATATAGCCAATTACATGTAGAATAACTTTCGTAATTGTTGTATCATTTACAGAGTGTAGACGACAGGAATTCAAATGTCATTACTCCTCAGTTTTTTGTATCATACATTCTTAAATGTTTATTCAGCATATATTCAGTTTGTAGCATTCTAATTATTAAAAAAATATGTTATCTCTACTATGAATTTGTAGTCACACCATGGAAGTACTGTACCTATGACAAATGCAAGATGTCAACTATTGCATTGGTACATGTTTGAAGAGGAAGAAGTTGTAGCAGAAGGGAAGATTGCAACAACAGACCCAAGTGCAAAGGTGCATCACTTGCCACTCGGTCTACTGTTGGAAGGTTTAGGTTGAGAAATTGTATATGAGAAATTTGACTTTATACAGACCTTCAGATGAATTCGAACTCTTAGTGAAGCCATGGGAAGTACTGTTGCTTGGCCAAAGAGCAGTATTAGACTTCTTTGAGTAAGGTATGTTTAAACAATTTATGTCTCCTACAGGGGCTGTTAGTATAATGTGGAAAAAATGTGTGGATGAAAAATATGGTTGAAAAGTTGAGAAAAGTGTGGATCTCGTGAAATGTGTAGCTGAAAATGAGCTTCAAAAAATGGTGGCAAAACAGGGGCTTATGGACCTTAGATATGCTTTAGCTTCATCTTGGATTTTGGATTTCTGTAAAGTATGTGAAATTACATTAATTAGGAAACATGCATCTGATACTTATGTAAGGCCATTTAGTAATATACTTCCATTACATTCAGATATTACTACTTTTATTATTGACACTTTTTAGATAGACCTTCTTCATTTGCTTATAGATGAATATTTCATTCTCAATTAGAAAGACTTCTGTCCTTTTCTATCCATAGTGTCCTATGAGGCCCTGAATGAAGCTACCTCTCTTAGAGTGGTGTGTTTCCTTACTTTGTACTCTACGTCCTCTGATGTGCATAAAGAGTCTGAACTTGGTTTGTTGCTTGAGTTGTCTCCTGTCCAGCAAAATAGAACGACTTGCATTCTTCTATGACATCATCTATATTCATTCCAAAACTCTTGTTTCCACGTTGTTTGATTTCTTCTAAATTGGATTCAAATAATATGCCAAGCAAATCATCATTGTGTGCTCCCCCCGCCTCCATTTTAGCTAAAAGTATTACTGATAAATTATAGGTTTTCTCCATATTCATCAACAAGTGCTTGTTGCTACTATTCACCAAGAGATTTTAAGAGTTAACACCATTGAAGGAATTAACTTTAGATGAATGCTATATTTAAAGTTTTTCTGTCATGAGATTTATAGGGATCAGTTGCTGGTTTCTGACTTAAATGAACAGATTCGAACACTTGATTTTTAACAATTTTAATTATCACTCCTTGAAGATTACAGAAGGAGAGTATTTATTTTTGACTACTACTTCGAAGAAGTTTTGTAATATGTGTGAGACTATTTAGCTATTTGTTTGGCTGTGAAATGATTTTGTATTGAATGCGTGACATAGTAGTAAACGGGAGTATTATTGATAAATTTTGATATATTATTGATGAATTACTGATAAATTTTGCTTAAACAGGAGTACATCTTATTTGCAATGGTAGTGAACTTTTGTCAGAGCTTCAAGTGGTTCCCAGTAGAGTTATGTCGTATTGCTGTAATAATGCTTCAGCGGGAGATGGAGTGGATGGTACAAGGCTGTGCGAGGTACCTGGTTCCCATGGGGCCCAAACATGGGCTTCATTTCATTTTTTTGCAGCTACTCCTTTTTTGATGCTACAGAATATCAATCCAAACAGAGCATTGTACCAACGTTTTATATGAATTATTGCACCTTTTGTGAGTGGTCTTATGAATGATGGAAAATATGTTATTGATGCTGGGTTGATATTTAAAAACATGTATAATGAGTGAAATATTGCACAATGTATATGCTAGCATGGTTTAATTAGTTTCAATGCAAGAATTTGTTTTCTCATTTTAATCATGATTTCTTATATTTATTTCGATATCTTGTCACTTCTCTTTATATATTGGATATTTATTCAGGTAGCGTAGTAAGGTATATATAAAAAATGCGAATTAATTTTAAAAAAATATTAAAAACAACAACGACAACGTTTTCAAATTGTTGCCAAAACCAAAAGATAAGAATAAGGCAACGTTTAAAAAATGTTGCAGAAAACTCTTTCGCAACGTTTAAAAACCGTTGCTAAAACGTCTTTCGCAACGTTGGAAAAACGTTGCAAAAGACTCTTTAGCAACATTTTTTAAACGTTGCAAGAAAGTCTTTCACACTTTTAAACGAGAGACTTTTTCACAATCTCTTCCCTCAACGGCAACACTGACCCCCGCAACACATACTAAAACGCTGTAAAAGACTTTTTGCAACGTTTTTTTGCCGCTGCAAAAAGTCTTTTTTGGTGTAGTGTGTGTACAATGGATCCCTACAACTACAAGCTTCGGCTTGAATAAATGTGTATAATGAAATTCCGCAATTGTTTGAGCCCCATTTTTTATGTTAAAATGAGTTTTATAATAGTGATTTTTTGGAGAATGTATGGTTAAAAAGTATTATAAAAATGAGTTTACGCGAAAAATATTTTATTAAAAGAATGTGTGGTTAAAAATGAATTTGAGAAAAAAAATGATATTTTGGATAATGGGGCTCAAACAAGGGCTCTATAAGCCTCTCTGAATTGTTGGACTAAGACATTTATTTATAGAACGAGATTTAGACAAAATCTTTGTTCAAATTGGTTTCCACAAAAACTTTGAGGAGTGGGTATTGATAAGGAAAATAATTCCATTTTTTTTATTAGACTTCTTTTCTTATGTAACTTTAATATTTTGTCTTCTAATATTTGCAATAAGTTCTCTTCATCCCAAAATCATTAATAATGGACCTGACGTAAGTTTCGAAAGTTTGTAATTTAGTTTCCAAACTTTCTAAATGTCGAATTTAACTCCCAAAATTTATAAATTTTTACTGAATGCTCCATTAATATTTCCAATTGATGCATTGCAATCTGATTAATTTTCAATTACTATAAATCAACGCCAATTAATCTCTAGATAGTCATTTTTCACACCAATTGTATCCTAGTTGGTATTTTTCCTACAATTAACATAATTAACATAAATTAAGTAGATATATTTATATATAATTGAATAGGAATAGAAGTTCAGATTAGTGCACAAAATGCACTTAGTAGTTAGCCCTCATAATTAATATCTTGGTCTTCCTTTGTTTATTGGCAAAAGCAAAAAACATGTTTTTGCATGAGTAAAAGAACAGGTGTGGAAAAAGCTTTTAAGTTTGGAGACGAAAGTTCTTGTCTATTGGGGGAAAGGAAATCTTAATAAAAGTGGTGGCCAAATCGAACGGTGTGGTCGTATAAAGCTTAGGGTAGCTATTCCGGCAACAAGAAGAAAAGACAAAAATGGGGACAGACATGATCATATTTTCACACCAACTTCATGTTATCTAAAATAATCGCAAAATATTATATATATTATATTTAGATATTGAGAAGAACATAATATAAAATTATCAACTGAACAGTTTACTTTTTCAGAAAAAACATGAATATGAAATAAAAACTATAGAAATGTATAATCGCTAAAAGGGAACAAAATTTGCAAACCGAGGCTTAGGTATTAACAAAGAACTGGAACGTGAACACTCCTAATGGGCCAATTTTGATCCGTTCGATCCGACATTCGTGTGCACAGGTCATGTTCGCACACAAGTTCAAGGCCCGATGTACAATTCAATCCGTAATTTGCATTCCCTAAGCGTACATGCAGAGAGCCTCTATACTACACATGATTACACCCTTCCAAAGTGCAACATATATAAAGTGGTCATTGCTTTCATAAACTTCTTATGTAGGACAAACTTAAATATAGTTTTCCCTCCAACACAATCCATATTCTAAGGTACTCTTTGAACTTCAATTTCTCATTCACCCGTTTATCATTTTTGGCAAGTAAATATATAATTTCGATATTCTCACAGAGGAAAACACAGATTAACTTTGATATTTCAAATTGAACCAACAGGTCTCACCTAAAATTGTGCCAAAAGTAGCTTAACAAAGCCATTTTCCAACACATCCAACCTACACTATGCATGTGTTTAGCATAATGGATGGATATTGTTCTAGCATTCAAAGACAATGTTGGGACTTGAACAAACTACCAAAACGAGGAAGAAGTTGATACAATAGTTGAAGTAGAATTTCTTGATTTGAATGGGTATCCAAAATCTTTTGAAAATCAATTTGTTGAAAGTGAATGAAAGAACTCAAGATTTAGATGACAATATTTTTGAGTCATTTATTGGTCAATGTTTTTCGAGTGAAGAAGAGGCTTACATGTTTTATCAAAATTATGCAAACTGCCATGGGTACTCAATTCGTAAAGGTGGTTTTATAGTAAGAAAAATTGTTCATAAGATGGAACTTGAGAAACATATGAAGCATGGTAATCTTCTATTTCTTGATCGATATAATGAAACTTTTAATACAAAGTGAAGAGTGCCAATTCAAAGAACAATGCAATGGAACTTTTGAAATGTTATAAGGTTGTGAAAAATGAAGAGTTGAGAGAGAGAAATTCTAGATCTGCTAGATGACAAGAATGGCGAGAAAAATTGTTGTGTTCAACTGAATTCAATTGATGAAAATGCAAAGTACATACACATTTATATACACATGGACGTAGACACAACTGTAACAAAATAAAATGTGCAAAGATAGCAAGCCTCAATACTCCCCCTTAAGATGGAGAACATATGTTCAATATTCTCATCTTGATTAACAATGATTTAAACTTAGCTTTCCCTAAAGGTTTAGTTAATAAATCTGTCAGTTGATCTTATGACGCCGTATGCAACATTTTCACTTCTCCTATCTGCATTTTATCCCTTACAAGGTGGCAATCAATTTCTATGTGCTTCGTCCTTTCATGAAAAAATGGATTGCTGGCTATATGTATTGCTAACTGGTTATCACAGAAAAGTAAAGTGGCCTTGGTATGCATAACACTTAAGTCACTTAGTATATTCTTTAGCCTACTCAACTCACAAACTGCAGCTGCCATGGACCGGTATTCTGCTTCTACTGATCTTAGACTTCCAAGATACTAATGAATTTCCAAGAAATATGCAATAACCTCTAACTGATCGTCTTGTATCCAAACACGCTGCCCATTCTGCATCACAAAATCCCTTAAGATGTAGATCAGATTTGCCATCAAAGAATAGACCATGTCCAGGTGTCCTTTTAGATATCTCAATACATGGTGAGCTGCTTCCAAATGAGTTTGTTTTTGCGACTCAAGAAATTGACTAAGGACCTACACTGAATATGACAAATTAGGCCTTGTTATTGTCAAGTATAGTAGTATTCCTACTAACCTTCGATACATACTAGCATCTGCAATGGTTTCCCCGCCATTTTTGCTCAACTTTACATTATGAGGTAAGGGACTCTTTGCTGGTTTAGCTCCAAGATAACCAGCATCCATCAAAATTTCCAAAGCATATCAAGTCCTAGGAAATACTTTAAAACTCCAAGTCCTTTAGCCTGAATTGATAATTCAAACTCTTCTTGAACTGTTCAATATAAGGTAAATCATTTCCTCCTGTAATGATGTCGTCTACATAGATAAGGAACACAATAAATGAGCAACCATTTTGTTTGCCGAATAAAGAGTAATCAAATTTTGATTGCTTGAAACCTTGTGATAGAATGTAAGTAGTTAATTTTGTATTCCACTGCCGTAATGCATGTTTAAGTCCATAGATGGACTTGTTAAGTTTTACAAACAAGCTTCTCTCCATTCTCCCTCTGCTGCTCATAACCTAAGAACATAACCATGTAGATCTCTTCATCTAATTCACCATGAAGAAATGCATTATTGATATCTAATTGATGAAGGTGCCCTTGTTGTGAGTTGCAACAACAATAAGAGTTTTCACAGTGACCAACTTAGCAACCGGTGAAAACATCTCCTCATAGTCTAAACCAGCCTGTTGAGTGAAGCCTTTAGCCACCAGCCTAGCCTTTTTCCTTTCCTCTGTGCCATCTGAATTTAATTTGACTTTAAAAACCCACTTGCAATCGACAGGTTTCTTGTAAGCAAGGAGCTTGCTAATAGTCCAAGTGTTGTTGGATACAAGTGCTTGATACTTTGTATCCATGGCCTTATACCAGTCAGGGTGTTTAGATGCTTCAACAAATAACTTAGGCTCATAAATAGTAGATAAGGTCAGTTATACTTGCTTTGTGCAGTGCAGGAGACAACTTGTCATAATTCCACCAAGTTGATATAGAGTACTATCTTCTAGAGTCAGGCACTTTCTCCATAGAATCTGATTGGGAAATAGATATTTGAGACACTAAGTTTCAATGATAATAATGAAGGTATGATGGGATTTGTTTAGGCCTATCAAACATGCAAGAGGGAATGACAGATTGTTGGAATGTTGGTTCAGATAAAATTGGTTCAGATGAAATAACCTTAGGTGGATTTGGTTCAGATGAAATTAGTGCATATGAAATATCCTCAGGTGGATCAGATGGAGTTACCTCAAGTGAGGCTCCTACATTTGGAAGATGTGATGATGGAGGGGAAGGAAGATCAGACAATGGTGAAGAATGAATGTGTGTATGATTTGGAATGAGTGGAGTGTCAATTTACTGATTTGATTGTGCTGGAAATAGAAATTGATCCCGATGAGAAGAATCAGTGGAGCAAGAAAGAAATTTGAAGAAATTGAGATGATGAAATGGAAAAATGGTTTCATGAACGGAGACATCTCGTGAAATAAAAGTAGCATTTGTTTGAAAATTATACAATTTGTAAGCTTTCATGCCATATGGATATCCAAGAAAGATACAAGGTATAGCTCTTGGATCAAATTTTGTGCGGTTTATTGTAAGAGTTGAAGCATAACAAAGGCAACAGAATACTCTAAGATGAGTGTAGGATGATTTAGTTTGGTGTAATATCTCATAGGGTGATCTGTTATCAAGAATTGTAGTTGGTGTTCGATTGATTATATGTGTGGCAGTAAGAATATCTCCTAATTATTTATGAAGCAATTTTGCCTGAAACTTTATGGCTCTAGCAATGTTAAGGATGTGTTGATGTTTTCGGTTAACAACTCCATTTTGTTGTGGTGTTTCTACACAACTCATTTGGTGTATAATACCTTTGGAGTGATAAAAATAATTCATAAGAAACTTTTATCCATTGTCTGACCTGAGAAATTTTATATTACAATGGAAATGTGTTTGGATTAGATAAAAAATGATTGAATAATGGACCTGGTTTAGGATTTATCTCGCATAAGATAAGTCCAAGTCATACGGCTATAATTATCTACAATTGTTAGAAAATATTTTGAGTCATCCAAAGTAGGGATTGCATATGGACCCCAGATATCACAATAAATGAGTTCAAATGGTTTGGAGGTTTTTGTTTCACTATTTGAAAAAGGTAGTCTATGTTGTTTGGCCATAGGGCAAATAGCACAATGTAAATGTTCATCAAAAGTAATAGAAGTAATAGACTTGTGCAAAAAGGACAATTTAGATATAGGAATGTGACCTAAACGACAATGCCAAACATCAATATCTATGTTGGTAGCATTGTTAACTGAGGTACAAGCAATAGGATCCTCTTTATTACAATTCAAAGCTAACAGAGAATTATTGTTTGAACTATGAAAAATGGGACTTAAAGAAAGTTGTTGAGAGCTATGTGGAGATTGATCATTGCACTAATGTTCAGAATGTTAAAAATGATATAAACCATCTTCAAGCTTGCCTACCCCAATCGTCATCCATGTTAAAAGATCCTGAACAAAACAGTAATTATAGATGAATATCAGGAAACGGTTGTGTTTGATTATCAATTGGCTGGTAGATATCAGATTGAATTTAAAACATGGCACAACCAAAACATTAGTCAAAACCAGAGTAGATGATAATTTCACTTTTCCAGTATGTGTAACAGCATGAGTGTTACTATTAGGTAATCGTACAGATGCATTAATGTAGCTGTAACAGTGGTCAAGTATTTGAGAGAACATACCCTATGTTCAGAAGCTCATGTGTCTATAATCCATTTGCTTGCAGGTGTATACAATCACCTAAGAATGCAAATGCATCAGGCATAGAAGATGAGGGAGATATCACATCTTGTGGCTGCTGGTTGCAGCTTGGTAGTGGTTTTTTCAATTGTGGTGCTAACAATGCTAGAATTTGTTGACATTGATCTTGTGTAATGGTAAGGTTTGACAGTGAATTCATCACCGCTGGATTATTAACTCGAGGCACTTGACTGACAGCATTGGCAACTGGACCCTTCTCTTTAGTAAGTCTGTGACCAGGAGGATAACCAATAAGCTTGTAGCATTTTCCTTTAAGATGTCCAAGCATTCCACAGTAGCTACACATTAGCCTTTCCCTTCTCTGTGACCATGTTAAAAAGCTAGCTCTCTAATTACCAATAAATTTGGGGATTAGTTTACTTGTAAAAGCAAGTACATCAATGTTTTGTTTTTTCTTAGCAACAATGTCCTTTTGCCTCTCATCTTGCAAAATTAGAGCAAGCACTTTCTTGAGTGAAGGTAGTGGATCCATCAATAATATCTGACTTCTCACGCTTGAAAAATGTTCTTCCAAACCCATTAGAAACTGCATAGTCTGATCTTCAGACTTATAATTGGCATTACTTGTTTCCGGTCTATAATTTTTCATCTCTTTCCAAAGCCACTTGAAATGATTAAAATAAGATTTGACAGAATTATTTGCCTAAGAAATCGAGACAATTTGTATCTTAAGCTCATAGATGCGAGGACCATTGCCTTGATTGTACAAATCCATAAGTTCAATCCATATCTGGCTTACTGAATCTTTGTGCATCACAATGGGGTATAGCTCCTTCAGAATTGAATTAATAATCCATAAAGATACCACATGATTGCATCTCTTCCAAGCACCGTAAAGAGGATCATCTAAAGAAGGTTTGACAATTGATCCGTCAATAAATCATTCTTTATTCTTCACACTGAGTGCCATAATCACAGTTTTACTCCTCATTGCATAATTCTCTTCAGTGAGTATAACAGAAATGAGTTGCATTCCTGTGTTGTCGTCTTAATGAAGATAATACGGACTACTAGAATCGCTAACCAGTCGATTGACAAGGATACCACATCTCCAGTCATCATTTCTGCAGCAGATGAATCAATTGGTGGATCAGTTTGATTTATCTGGTTTTGAGTCTCTATTGGAGCATCAGAGTCCTTCGCCATTGCAGATCATTTGCTCTGATACCATGAAGAGTAGAGAAAGAGAAATTCTAGATCTACAAGATGAAAAGAATGGCAAGAAAAACTTTTGTGTACACACACACACGCACACACACACACACACACACACACACATATATACACACACATGGACGCAGATACAGCTATAACAAAATAAAATGTGCAAAGACATAATTATCCCTATACTAGCAAGCCTCAATAAAAAAAAGAAAATTCAAGTTTTCAATATGCATTTACAGTTGATGAAGATTATATGTTGGAATTTTTTAATTTTTAATTTTTTTAATCTCCTTCATCATGCTTTGCATGGTGTAAAAAATATAGAGATGCAATGATCTTTGATACAACATATATTGGCCCCTTTCGGCATTTTCGTAGGAGTTATCAATCATGGCAAGACAAAATTGTTTGGATGCGCATTACTTCTTAATGAGACGCAAATGCTTTTCGTTGGTTGATGAAGGTACGTTGTTCACTAGTTACGTTGTGTATATATTATTTCTTGTGGATACTAACAATTTTTTTTCTTTACCTTATACGGACTTTATTATACTTAATGAAGAAGTCACCAAATATAACGTTAATCGATAAAGATGAAAAATGTTATTTAGCCTCACCGAGATTATACTCCAATCTATGTTGTGTTAAGTGATAGACTAAATAAAACATAAAATTAAATGACTCATTTAATTGTACTTATCATTTAATGTCGTATTAGCGTTATATAGACTGAGGTAACAACCATAGTGGGAGTAAATATCATTAGTTTTTGCATGGGCACATCACTGCAAAATTCAGGGAACGTTTGATTGCAAACATGGAATTTGCATGAAAATAAAATAAATTCTAGGCAATTCAATTGCCTAAAACTTATTTGTATGAAAATTATTAATTAAATATATTTGATTGATTTAGTTTTCAACCTAAAAATATTATACTTGTCCATTTTTTATTGGTGGGTAGATGAGAGAAAATGGATAGATGAGGAGGAAAAAAAAAGTGAATTACCTAGAAAATAAAAATCGCGTCTCCCTAAAGAAAATATTTTTCTTGCATTTAAGGAAAATATGGTTACGTGAACAAAAATAGAAAAATATTTTCCTTGGAAAAAATTGTCAATCAAACAGTACTGAGAAATTAGGTGGAAAAAACACATTTTTTTTATAGAAAATATTGGCAATCAAATGCACCAATAGTGGTTAGTTCACTGCAATTCTATGTGGTAAATATTCCAAGTAGTGCAATGACTTTTACAAGTTATATTAGTTAGACAAAATGAGGAATATGAACATAAATGGTGTAGTGTAATTTTAATGTATAACTTGGATGACAACAAGCCTCTGATTTGGTTATATACAATAAAGAAGTTTTGGGTGCTAGCTTATTACTTGTTCACTCTGTAAACATAGTGGCCATAACATCAGAACGTGCTTGGAAAAGAAAAATGTCGATTCATCAAGCTATCCTATATGAAAGAAGAAGAAGATTGGCTTAAATCCTATATTTTCTTTTAAGTACCAGCGGCAATGTTCTAAAAGGCGTAATGCGTTGCGAGGCGTCGAGGTCGAGAATCAAGAATCACAAGTTTAAGCGTGTCAATGCGAAGAATAAGCGGCGTAATGCGTTTCGTATTTTTAATATTATTTTAATTATTTTTATATATAAAACATAGATTTTTATATAACAAATCGATTTTGAGATGCCATTACAGGGGCTGGGCTTGCCGGCATAATGCGTTTAATAAGTTAATAAATCAATCTTGATCCAAAAGTTCCACTGCTACATGCCGGCAAGCCCAGCTCCGATAATAGCCACTTTTAGCTTGGGGCCCCTGTAATGTTCAGGTTCCGGTGGAAACAANAAAAGATAATTAAAAAATGATAAATTTTTACATTTAGGCCCATGACCGTTTTAGCCATCCAAATTGGCGAGTTCATAATACCGAGATTACCCCAACAATAATAAGGGCCGTCCTGGCTGGCTGCTGCTGCACCAAGAAATGACTTCAAAGTTCAAACCAACACGTTAAAGCACCACTAAATTGCAAAACAACGTTAACAAATGAACAAACTATAGCAATCCAAACGAATTCATTTGGACCTAACTTGCCTTGCCTCTCTATTCCTAGCAAGTAAAATCAGGAAGAAGATATGAAAAACTACTACACATCTCCATGATAACTACACATAAATGGTTAAAGATTAATCGTTTTGTTCCAATCAAGGTTACAAATTTTTAAAAATAGCTAATAATTAGACTGTGTTGTGATTTAATCAAATGGTTCAGAAAGAGGCACAAGAACAAGATGGTTCAGAAAGAGGCACAAGAACAAAATATCTCTTCAAATTTTACCGAAAACCCATCTAAATCGTGCAAATCCATGAACTCATACAAATTATTAATGGATCTACACATAGGCGAAAACAACAGAACCAAATTGGAAGGAACTCTACAAATGTTAAAATCATTAAAACAATCCTTACTCAACAAATTCTCATTCTCGGACTCCTAGGCATAGTCGTGGATAAGCTGAAGGAGTGAGCTGGCAATGAGCGAAGCACGAGCACTTGGGGGATCCGGAACCTGAACCTCATCCCCGTAAAGTTTGGACTTCGAATGGTCGGGTCGTAAAGATAGGGTCCGCAGAAAGAAATTGGAGCTGCGAACCCGATGGCAAACAGAGGGCTTCCTGATGTATGGAGTGGGTGAATCAAGGGCAATGTCACCGTCACCAGCACTGATTTTATTGTATCTATAATTATTGTCTTCCTCAGAGAGTAGAACATGTATATCTTTGAAGGAAGAGCAAACAAATTTTGGGGAAGATGCAACACGAATCCTTGATTTTCTTCGGAATCCTAAGACACATGGGTTATGAGATTCAATCAATTTAGTATATAAAAGGATCCCACATCGGAATCCTATGGAAGAAGCACAATGAATTCTGTCTATAAATAAATGGGCCAACCAGAGGATTATATGCTTCCTGGGCCTGTTTATTGATGGGCTGGAAGTTGGTAAGTTTATAATTAAAAAAATTAAAATAAAAAAATAAAAATGCATTTTTACACGCATACCTTGAATGCGAGGCGTTTTGGTCACGCTTCGCGCGTATGCGCGCCTAGGCGGCGCATTTTGCCGCCTTTTAGAACACTGACCAGCGGTAATTATATGTAATTATATTTTTTCATGTTTGGTTAGTGGAAGTTGTTGACCTCAAAAAATGACTCCGACACGTGGCCAACAGAAAATGTCTTCAAGTCAGCTCTTCTCTGTACACGTGACAAACCGTTAAGTCACTTGTGGCCTTTTCCGGAGGGGTTGGGAGTGGCCGCAAACATTTCGACGGTCAAGTCAGTTTAAAGTTCAATCGGAAAAGAGTTCACTGGGGATGAAGCACTCGCCAGGAAGTGGTTGACAAAGCGTATATTAAAAAGTGCTAATATTTAAGGGAGGAGAATACTCAATTTCGCAATGTAGTGGTGATTTGAATGTGTAGGGTTCCAATCCTTCTTCTGGCACAAGGAATGAATATTTATACTAAGGATGGGAAGAGGAGAGCCGTTGGATGAGGAGACACGTGTCATCAGATCCCTAGGGCCCATCCCGCCCTAGGTGTCAATTTGTCCCTCCGTAGGTTAGCTGACATTGAATGTCTCTGACNGAGGAGACACGTGTCATCAGATCCCTAGGGCCCATCCCGCCCTAGGTGTCAATTTGTCCCTCCGTAGGTTAGCTGACATTGAATGTCTCTGACAAGAGCAGCTGATTTGACCATTTGAGTTCTACCACGCGTCCCATCAATCAGTGATTTGACTTTGGAAAGATCTTTGTATGAGATCTTTGACGAGGCGAGGCGATGCGAGGCAGGTGAGGCGTTGCAGTGTTATAGAAGCGGAGTGCGGGCCTTTGCATCCGCGATGTATTGGCGGATGAGTCCGGTTCGTTTGCTGGCGCCTATTTAGTTCATCCTTCACGTAATCACTTCGGAGTGTGCACTTAGATTGTCCCATAAGGGTAATCACCTCGGTTGACACGTGTCGCGACGGGACCACTTCTGCTGATACGTGGCGTCGAGGTGGAGGGTCAGATACAGACAGACCCGTAACAATAGTCTCGCAAGTCCATGTACGAATATTTATATAGTACAAGGACTTTTAGTTTAGATTGCTGAGTCGGGGTATGCGGGGACGAACGCCGGATGTGGACAATCGGAGTGATGAGGGCTGGCAAGTCGGGGGGAGTCTTAGCAACGTTATATCCTGCTTTGGCTGAAGTGATGTGGGCTGGCAACTCTGTGAAGAGCTGTTTGCAACGCTAAGATGTAGTGGCTGAAGCGATATAGGTTGGTAACTCTGTTGGAGAGCTGTTGCAACGTTACGCTGTAGTGGCCGAAGCGATATAGGTTGGCACTCTGTTGGAGAGTTGTTGCAACGCTACGCTGTAATAACCGAAGCGATATAGGTTGGCAACTCTGTTGGAGAGTTGTTGCCACGTTACGCTGTAGTGACCGAAGCGATATAGGTTGGCAACTCTGTTGGAGAGCTATTGCAACGTTACACTGTAGTGGCCGAAGCGATATAGGTTGGCAACTCTGTTGGAGAGCTGTTGTAACATTACGCTCTAGTGGCCGAGGCGATATAGGTCTTGAAGTGATGAGCCCTGAAGGGACTGCCTTGGGTTTTGTGTCAATGATTTGGAGGTTTTCGTGTCTTTCCAATGCAATCATGGGGGGTGTTTGCTGGTTTCCAAGGCACGCCCCCTTTGCCATAAATGGTAATGATGGCGACGATTTTTGTTCTTCTAGGCAACGTGATTGGGTCGTGCGTGTACCTTACTGCTTCATCAAGGCCATTGATTCAAATGATCTTTTGAATTAACGGAGATCCCTGTGCCTCAACTTTGGATGGTCCAGATGAGGTTTGGGTGATCCAACGGTTGGGGCAAGTTTGGAGTGCCTATAAAAGGCCCATCCCTTCATTTTGAAACTTTTTACTTTTGCGAAAATCTCTAAAGAATCTTTGCCTTTTCCGCGTTCGTGCTTCCTTCTCCGACCACCGCCCAGAATTCCGGCGACTAATCTTGCGAATTCCGACAACCGTCGAACTAGGTAACAAAACTTGAATTCAGTTTCCTCATCTTTTTCTTTAGATTCTACCACGAATCTCTGTATGGCAAACGAGCAGTCTGTTAGTACCTCTGGGAGTGAAGAGAGAAGAGATGAGGGGAGTTCTGCTCCGTTGGAGCCAATATTGGTATCGTTGGATGAGCTCAGTAGGGCCATTAGGGCCGGGTAAAACATTTGGAGGCGCCCAACCTCTCCTGTAGACACTTTGGTCCAATGGGGGGCTTCAAATTACCCTTCGGGCATCACTATGGAGGTTCTGGAGAGGTGTAGGGTCATTTTTAGGATCCCTGATAGTATAGAATTGATAGTACCCGAGCCCCATGAGAGAGCGTGCTATCCGAGGCCGGGATACGTAGCGGTGAGCGAAAACCTTACTTCTCTTCCACCCCTTCTTTAGGTTAGTGCTTCGATCATATGGGCTGGCTCCGACCTAGCTGAACCCGAATATATGGTCCCACATAGTGAGAACGTGGATGCTGTGGCGACAGGCCAGCATTGGGATGGACATGCCATTCAGTGTGTTCCATTCCCTTTTCTTGTCGAAGTGTGTAGCGGGGGGAGATGAGAGCAAGGGCTGGCACTACTTGGCTCCTTGGGGGTCGTACGCCCCGTTCGTGACCGGGCTGCCCACTTCTGTTAAGAGTTGGAGGAATTCCTGATTTTGGGTAGCCGGGAGGTAGGATACCATGGAGGGTGGCGCCTCTTACCATCCCCACTTCATACTCGACTTACAGTAAGTTCATTTCCCGAGTTGATTTCACTTGTGTATTTTGCTCATGTTTTTAATATACATCACTTGCAGGCTCCTTGCCAAGGTGTGAGTTATCCGAGAAGGAGTGGGATATCATAAGCTAGCTCTACCAGCTGCCTCCAAAGGAAATGAGCTATAAAGAAATCATCGATAAGAACATCCATTTCGTCGCCCACGGATTGATGTCGAGCCAAGGTAAATGTCTCGCTTCAGCTCTTCTTGTGTTTTGCTTTTACCTTAAGTACTTATCCGTTTGCCCTGCTTGCAGGAAATTATGCAACGAAGAAGGCGCCGAGGCCTGATTTTGCGATAATCCGTCGAAGTATGGCGGAGGCGAAGATGCTGAAAACGAGCTTGGCTGCGTATAGGAAGCAGTCAGAGCATTTATTGTCCCTCAGCAAGGCTCCTCAGCCTGCTGCGGAAGATGAGGCTGAGGAAATAGCTCCCCTCGTGAAGAAAAGGAGGGCTGGCCCAACAGGGGCGTTTGCTTCAGCTCCTTTAACGAAGGTTCCTCCTCCAACTCGCTCAGGGGTGACCGTGGCGGCCCCTTCAACTGTTCCTTAGGCCATAGTGCCTATTACTGCTTACTTTGCTGAGGACCCGGCCAGGAAAAGGCAGAAGAGACTTGTCAATGCATCAGCTAAGGGCAAAGTGACGAATTTCTTGGGGAGCAAGGACGATGACCTCTTTGAGGCCGTGCTGGAGATGCTCCCTCCAGAGACCGCTCCGGCTGCGAGGGTCCACAGCAAGTACTGGACTGAAGACTGGGCCAACCACGCTTCTTCGTATAAGGTCGAGGATCTACTGGCAGCCAACAATGCCTGCATGGCTAGGGCCCTAAGTATGGGCGCCGCGGCAGAAGGTCTGGTGAGAGGCCTTCGCAAGAAAAATGAAGACCTGGAAAACAACTTAAAAGCCTCAGAAACCTGGGAGGCCGAGTTGGCCAAGGCTAAGAAGGAAGTCGAAGAGATGGAGAAGAAGTGGATAACTGTCGCCACGAAGCTTGATACGGCCGAAATTCGAGCCAATCAGTTACAAAACGAGCTTCATGAGTCCGCCTCTCAAGTGGCGGCTCTGACTAAAAGGGTTGATCAGGCCAATGACCATCAAAGGATTGCTTCAGAGGCGTTGGTAGAGGTGAACAAAGAGAAGGGTGAGCTGAGGAAGCTTACTGAGGCCCAGGCTGAAGAGATTGACTCCCTCAAAGCCGAGGTGAAGACAGCGGGCGAAGCGGCAGTCCAGAATTATAAGGATAATTTTGATAAAACGCCTAAGTATGATGACTTCGCCAATTATTGGGCCTCCTGGGCTACTCAGGAAATGATGTCTCGCTTGCGCGAGAAGCACCCAGCTCTGGACATTGAGTTCCTTAAATAAGAGTTTGGTGGGCCAACTGGGGGTCGTCCAGCAATTGAGGAGGGGGAGGCTCAACAAGAGAAGGCCCAACATGAGGTAGTGGAAGCCGGGGTGATAGTGAACATAGATTAGGCTTCTTCTTTGTTTTTTAATGGCTTCGGCCTCTTCTTATGAATGAAATTTATTTTCTCCCAAGTGTGGACGCTTCTCTTTACTGTCCCAATTGTACCGTTTTATGATTGCCATTACAATCGCTTCTTAAACGATGCATCAGACCTACTCAACCACTTAATAAAATAGAAGAAGCCAATGAATAAGTAGTAACGCATCGGGCTTACTCAACCACTTAATAAAATGGAAGAAGCCAATGAATAAGTAGTAACTCATCGGGCTTACTCATCCACTTAATGAAATGGAAGAAGCCAATGAATAAATAGTAACGCCTCGTAATCTAAGCACGCTCGCTACCTAGCCCAATGTCGCTTGATAAGTGCGTTGTCTACTTCGTCAGAGATGGCGCCCGCACCACCACTGACTAGGCAGATCATCAGGGGTGACCCCTGTGGAAGAGCTTGCACCTTGCCCAATGTTGCTTGATAAGTGTGCTGGCTGCTTCGTCGAAGATGGTACCTGCACCACCTCTGACTAGGCAGATCATCGGGGGTGACCCCTGTGGAGGAGCTTGCACCTCTCCCAATGTTGCTTATGTGTTGATGTAAGAGCGGAGTTAACAGCAGATTTATTTCATTGCAACACTTGTAACGTTTACATGTTCCCTACTGGTAATATTTCCTTAGATGCTCAATGTTCCAGGGGTGAGGCATCATTTTTCTGTTCAGGTCCTCAATCTTGTAGGTTCCAGGCCTGATTTCTTCGTTGACACGATATGGCCCTTCCCAGTTCGACCTTAAAGTCCCTGTGCCGGGACCCTTGGTTGACAGGAAAATCCTGCGGAGCACCAGGTCGCCAATAC
>CAIGRT010236889.1:0-12793 GCA_903798405.1 Fraxinus platypoda
CATAATCTTCGTGCCTAAATAGATAAAAGAATAATTTTTTTGGGAAAATATAGCACGCTATAGTATCTATAGTGATCTACTATCATCCTTGTAGATACAATGACTAAAATATCAGTTTTCGTATTCAGTTGTAGTTCTTAGCCTGAAATTATCCCCCTTAGATTCCTAAGTGATCATTCAAAGTTCATCCCCCCATACAGATTCACCAACTATATTTTATGCTAAAGGGCATCTCTTCAATATATCTCGGAAGCTCATCCATGAAAGTAAAAAGGTAAAAACTCAAAAGTAAAATTTTAATGCAACCTATGGTAATGGAAATTTCTCCACATGTATAGTAACTAGATCTCACACTCATGTGGCATTTTTTTAGCTCTTCAAGATCTTATTGAATAATTCTTTTTTCCAAACATAATCTCGTCCAAATATTTCCAAACTTCAGGAATTCCATTCATCTATTTGTTTTTCTCATATGCATCCTCTTCATAGCTTCTCTCACTTCTAAAATCCAAATCCTTGTAGTATAGTTTAGAATTTATATCTACAATAGAATTTAACAAATCCTTAAGATCCACCCATGATTTAAACAAAACTATTTAATGCGTCTCCCCTTGTGCAAGGCTTTTGTAAAATGTCTCGAAACTCGCATCCTAAATGCCATTTGTGAAGATTGGGCATTGATTTAGTTAGACTTATGCTTGAGCCTCAAGCCAATTAAGGTGTTCTCCCATTTGCATTGCATTTTCAAACATTTAATTATTCATCTTAGTATTTTAATTTATTTCTTTATAAACTAAATTTTTTATTGGTTCTTTTTTTTTCTATTTCCTTTAAAACACAAGTTAGAATTTTAATTTGTTGATTAGTTTATTTGGATGTTTTGAAAAAGGGTTTATGGTATATTATAAGCTTTTTTATTTTTATAGACTTTTAATTCTTTTATTATTTATCTTGAGGCTTATGCCTCAAAGTGCTTTGATGCAGAATACCTTAGTATCTGATTAAGCCCTTTTAAACACTAGATCCACCCGTGCCTTCTATTAATAAATTGTCGAAGTAATTCTTCTAAGCTTCAATAATTTCTTGAGAGTTCTCAAAACTAAACTCTTTACTTTTCATCTTTACTACGTTTGATTCAAATCTCTGCATTCCACACTCCTTTGTGAGATACCTTGGAAACAACTTTTTCCTCGTCCTCGATACCATGGCAACCATATAACGTCTCATATCAATTAGGATTTTGTCTTCGACTCTCTATCACTTTCTTGTCTTCCCATTTAGCTACCTCGTATATATCAAAATCCTTTGCATTTACGTATATATGAACATATCAACAACATTTTCTTTTAGCCTTAACTGAACCTTTGTGTTGCACCACCATCTTCCCTTATCAAGTGTACTTCTAATTGAAACTTTGCTACATCTTTTTTATAAAGTTAGCAAACTTATTTCAATTATGCAAGTGTCTGTGATTTTTTCATAACAAGTACGAAGCATTCTAAGGTTCGCGTAGTATTCTATTTTCCTTACTTCAAAACTCTATTCTTGAGAACCACTTAGTTTCACCCTGCACATTCCATCTAGTTCAATGAATTTGAACTCTTTGGTACTTTGTGCCCTTGTCTTATTAACCAAATCCAACATCACCAACTTGTGTTTTTTAGTTTACCTGACAGTTGTTGCACAACTACATATCCATCACAAGGATGAAATAATCTATTTACCTAAATTTTAGTCCATTTCAAAAATTATTAGGTACTTTGTGCACGTTCTCTTTTTCAACCGCACGTTCGCTTGTACCAAATTTTTGGGTTTCAATTTTACGAATGACTACTCAATTTTACACTAAGTTTCACTTCGACTACTTAACTATAAATTGTTTCAGAACAATAAAAAGTGTTTTAGTAGCACAATTGTGTTGATCTTCCATCCAATTTTGAACAAATTTGCTTACTTGGAGTTATGACACATGAGAAAAACCCCAAGCAAATCTGTTAAAATGAGAAAGGTCATTAACGCAATAATATAATTAAGATACTTTTTAAAGTTTAGTGGTCATGGTGAAAACTTAGCCTAAAGTTAAGGGGTAATCAGTAAAACTAATCATATTACTTTATCCATTTTGAAGCCCAAAATAGGTAAGGAAAGTAACTCTAGAAAGAGTACTGTTATCTATCATTAATGGTGATGCATCATCACCCTTGTGGCAGTGGTGATGCATACCATTGTTATAGACAACATTATTCCTTTAAAATGACAAAGTAATAATCAATGTGTAATTAGGGGATTAGGGATGTTATGTTGAAATATATGTCTTAGCTGGGAGTTGAGTTGGTTTTATACTGTGAAGAAAATGCTTAAGAGGACAATCACACGAATAAATATAAAATTGCTCCTTTCAAACATATCCCATCCTTTGTCTTCGAAGATGACTTCTTGACAAAAAATTGAGGATGATATGAAAATATCACCTTATTTACGTCAAACCTACATTTGCCAACAATCAAACATATATCAATTTGTCTCATCCTAATGACTACACAACCACAAAATCCATTTCCCAGTAGCATGAAATTCATCAATATTATACCTGTTTCAGTGCAAAACAGGTTTAAGGAATATTAGAAAACCTCAAGGTTATGCTTTGGAGTGATAATTCACAATGAACAGAGATCTTATTCAATATCTAAACTTACCTAGAGTAGCTTATGTTGATTTCATGTACGCAATCATAAACGCCAAACTTAGGGCCCATTTGAATGGCTTTTACTTTTACTTTTACTTTTGCTTTTACTTTTACTTTTACTTTTGCTTCGAGTACAAAAGCTTTTTGAGGAAGCTACTTACTTTTTATTTGAAAACTAATTTTTTAAAGCACTTCCGATCCGCTCATTGTGGCTTTTCAAAAGTCATGCCAAATGCCCTCATTGGGGTTAGCCTTTTCAACAGAAAAAAAGAGTTGCATAAAAAACTACCATTAAACCATGCCTAGATAAAATTTGGTCGACTACATGCTCGGTTAGACTATTGTGAGATCTAAAGCAAATATCTCCTTAACATTTGTGATAAACTTCCAATAAACTTAAAAAAAAAAAAATCCTAATTGGAAACTGAATAGGCTAAGAGATAAAAGGGCAACATATTACCATGAAGGCTTGGTGTCCCAAACCGAGTCATACTCCAGAGAGAGGTAATTAAGATAGCCATCCATGTCCTCCACGGCACCATTTTCATCGAAGAACGGTGATTCTTGAACTGGGTCGTTATCTCTAAGATTGCTTCCGAGAGCTGTTTCTGTTCTGCTGCTGAAGTTCTCGTAATTTGAAGGGATTTTTGGGCGGAATTCGGGACGAATGGAGAATTGGGTTAGTGAAATCGAATGAAGAGTAGGGTTTTGCCGAGTGAGAATGAGCGGAATGGGGAAGGGAGATAGAGTTTGAAGAAAAATCATCTCTTTTGCTTCCTGTGTCCGTTATGGTTGCGGCCACGGTTATATGCCTCGTTAAAATTGGCGTATTTTCCCAAATGATCCCTAATGTTTGCCTCTTATGTGAAATCAGGACTTATTGTTTCAATCTTGACTATAATGTCCACATATGAAGGTTTCATTGCACTATTGGTCCTTTTTATCAAATTCCGTCCACTTTCTCCATCGAGTGGGCCGTGCTTAAAATTTAATTCATTAGTTGAACTAAAGAGGGAGTTAGTAAATTTATAAATAATTTATGAAAAGAAATAAGCATGATGAGTATTGTAAATCAGTTAATTAAATGATTAATAATCAACATATATCTTTGATTATCACTCTCTCACTCAAAAATAAAAGGTTAATAATTATTCACTCAATTATATATAATATTATTCATTCATTCATCATCTATATAAATTATGTTCATTCATGAATCTTGTTAATGTACTTTAAAATGATGGTCAAATATTTAATCGGATTTTCATTTATTTTGCTTATTTAAAAAGGTAATGGACAAATGAGTCTTTTAACTCTTTATCTTAAAGAAATTTTGGAGAGAAATCATAATCAGATATAATTTATGTGAAATTGAGAATAAGAATGCGATGAAAAAAAAAATTAAGACATAAATGTGATAATATATAAAAATTATAAACATTTCGTGCAATTAAAATATAGTCTAGTTACTTAAAAATAATGTCGTGAATATATTTAACCAATTAAAAATATCAAACTTTAATTTTATTTTATTTTGCAAAATTCATGTCATATATATGAGTACACGTGTTCATCTTATTTTAAACATCGGTAACATATAATATAAATTTATTAGTGGATTTTAAACGTAATTCAAATATCGAACCCTACCATAAGTTTATCCATCAAGGAACTTATATGGAATGTCACAGGTGTTTTAACATAAAATGAGTATCGATGTTCATAGATCATTCCTCTGCGCGCGCGCGAGCGCAAGCACGTGCGCTCGCGCTCGCGCGATCGTAATTGATTTTTATAAAAGGATAACTGTGGTTTATTTTTCTCCACGTATTCCTATCCTAATAAACCTTAGGGTTCTTCATACCATACACATACTCGCCGATTATAGATAGAAATCGTTCGATTAAACCCCCTGTTTGTCTCCAATTTTTTTAAGACTCTTTTTTCTACACTCATTTGCAACCATATATTCACACAATAAACTATTCTACACGTAAATTCAAAAAAAAAAAAAAAAATTCTACTATTTAACCTTACATTCTCCAAAAATTTATTAATCAAAACAATTTTTTTCCAAAAAAAAAAAGAATAGAAAAGAAAACGACCACCAAACATGAGTTAAATAGTCACCAATCACAACCTCCATTGATTATTCTTGTCGTACTAATATTGTTCATGTCCAAAAAATATTTATGGCAGGTACAGTTCGGAACTTTATTCTATATGTAATATCTTTTATGATATGTGGATATTGCCATCGAATTTGAATATATTTCTTCGTTCTGACTGTGTGTGTTCTTCGTGGTAGAATTTTAACTACACGTCATTCATTTCAACTAGGTATACATGACATGTGATAAATATGGCTTGATAACATATTTAAAATGTTTCACCTATGTAAACCACACATGACTGATGTTTGGTTGTGACTTAAATTTCATGTGATTTGGAAGTTTGAATCATGAAATAACTTAGATAGTTTTAATTTGAAAGTCTGAATTAATAAGTGATCAAAATTTACATGAATCGAAAACATGATTGGAGAAATGATTTTGAAATAGATGAAAAAATGCTTTAAAAGCATTGGTTTCGAAACGCTTGTCCTAGTGCGCCTAGGTGCTAGCCATCATCTGTTCGGTAAGAATCGAATTTTTATCGCGATCTTGTATTCTATTTCATCCAAAATTTCAAAATTAGATACCTATAAATACTTCACAAGGTGTAGACTCTTAATAGACTCATGTAACAATTCTTTATTCCATTATTTTCATATTTTTCATATTATTCTCGTCTTTATTATTAAGTCCGATTCCCAACAAATGATATCAGAGAGATTATGTTATCTTATTTGTTTCATAACAACTAATGTATTGTGACCATAGTAAACTATTTCAATTAAAAATGGTTGTCTTACTAATATTAATTGAAATTATGACCTCCGTAAAATCACTTGTCTGATTTATGTCGGTTTAGTTTCTTCAAAAGTATACCATCCAATTTCTCTCCAAAAAAAATTAATAAAATTAAATATATTTAAATTTTCAATATCAAAATTTAAAAGATAAAATCCATTATAATTTGGCACAACTAACGAGATATTGATAAAATAAAAATAAATGCTAAAAATTATTTAAAATATTTTTCAATTAAAAATACATAAGCTCTACATAGAATAGATTTATACCCTTTTTTTTACCGAATCTTTTACCTCCTACTCACAATGAAGATGGATATCACATTGTCGAAATTTTTAAATACACGCGGACCTAACGTATTATGTGAGAGGGGATAATCCATTATGTACAAATGAATTAACTCATAAAATATTCTACACACAAACCAATAAACTTTTCTTATTTTTTAACCACACATTTTCCATCAATTTACTATTCTATAATACATTACAAGAATTAATGGCTCTCAAACAGGATCACAATCTTCAAAGTATTCATACTCAAAAAAATTTCAATTTCGTTTTATTTTTTGATATGGGATAAATAATGCAGGGGCTAAGGTAGGTTGACATGGAAGCCAATCGAGTAGCAAAGCACCTTTTTATCTTGACCATAAGTTTCCTTTTCAAAGGAATCTATGCTTATCCCAATTGCAAAGAAAAGTGTGCGAGTATTGCAACTTTAACTAGAGTCAGAGCAAAGATTTACAGGCAGCGATAAAAAGGTGATTCTCAATACAAAAGTGAGATGCTCAGAGAGGCAAAAACGGAACAAATTCAAGACCCCACACCTTTCACTCCTCCTAAAGTTAACAAAACCGTTGGACCATCAACAAGATTCACCAAAATCCTTCCAAATAGAGAGCAGACAGAGAGACATGATACCGCATTCGAACGAGAAAAATAAATTCAAGGAAACAAATTCATGGCTTATGATATTAACGACGAGTGTAAGTTAGCCAAAGCACTCGGTTTTGATAAGACTTCCAATCTACTTTTCAAGAGGAAACAACAATCAGAAGGCGTATTACCATCTGCGCTACCATAACAGCATGAACGGACAAAAGATGTTAATGGAATTAGTTCAAATGAGGGACAATGACACAGCTTTCGGCTAAACTATTCTTCTATGTAATCTATGTAGAAGAATCATCCGAATGGTTTTTCAAGTGGCGCAAATCACCATTAAGTTGGGAAAAAAATGCTCCGTTTGGCAAATTTTCGTTTATAAATGGTCCAACTTTATTTCAACCAATGGACATGCATTCCAATATACTAACAAGAAGAGATTAATAAACACAAGTAGAGATTAATACATTATTTAAAACTATAGTTCTGAGACCAGCTAGGGCAGGGACAATGATGCGCACGGGCTATTTTACAGAATAAATTAAAGCAATCATAGCGTTAGAAGATATGAAAAAGACTACAAAGGTGAGAATATAAACTGTTTACAAGAGAAAAGAATAAATTCTTAAACAACCCAAATTACAAAAAAAAGGCCAGCAAAGACGTGGACTTGAGCAGGAGAAACTTCAACGTTATAAAACTACAAGACATCAAAATGATAGCAAAATTTCTGGGCTACATAAGAGTTTTCGATAACAGATAATTTTCGCTGCTTTCTACTGGAATATGTCTCTTATTCTTCCTAAGAGATAGTTACTGAAGTAGAAAACTATTTTCCTCGGGAAAGTTCTATTTAAGTTTTCCTCTAGTTTCTACATTATTACCATTTTGGTAAAAGTACAACTTCAATGTGCATTAAAACAGGAAGTCCCCAGAAAAAATAAAAAATAAAGAAAAAAAAAATTCAATCCAATGTGCATCGCCAGCTAAAGACAACAAATTAATGCCAACTATCAAATGCATGAGCTGATCGGCAAGAACAGATTCAATTATCAAACAACCTTCTTCAGGAGTTACTGTAATGCGGCACTGTTGGACATGACGTAGGAGCATAGGAGCCGTGTGTATGTGCAAATGCATGATTCAACAATCCACAATTAAATGGGGAAAACACTACACAAAGCCAATACATCGTTTGCTTGAGAATTCATTAGATTCATTATTAGAAGAAAATATGGCTAGACACAGAGCAAAAGGACCACCATAGAAGTAAAGAACCATTATATAGACAATCTTAGATATAACACGGTGATAACTTCTTTCCAGCTCTAGGGTATACCTTCTCTGCAAATCCCTAATAAGAATTGATGATCTTGTGTTTCTCATAGATGGAGAATAAAAGATAGTTAATTATATTAGTTTATTATAGTTTCCACATGTACACTTGCTCTTCTTCTCTCCCTCTTCTTCCTTTTCTATGTCACCCTTGCTGCACTAATGGCATGTTTACATACTCAACTAGACAGCAAAAGCAAGAAAAATAAGTAAAATTCTAACCGCTGTACCATACAATGCTATCGGGTACTAAATCAAAACATACCCTAAACATTTTCTTTGAGTGTAACCTCAAAGAAGAGACGGGTGATTATCCTGCTATACCAATCAATTTTGCATCAACAACACAAATTTCATTCGGACATGCGTTTGCACAAGGGTACCAGCTAGTGATATACTTAAGCCTACTGCAAAGAAACTATCGACTCCATAGTCCATAGCTCTTCTGCAATGCAAAAACATAATCGCAACAGTTCAAGAAACACACATGATTTTAGTGCCCTAATTCTAATCATTTTTCTAATTTTTATGAACTTATTTTACAAACCCAATTGAAGAAATGTTACTAAAAGCATTATAATCCACCAAAATCAAATCAGTGTAACAGGCTTAAGCAAATTATCATAGAGTAAAAGAGGATAAAAATAGTTTCAATATTACTGTACAAGAACAAACCTCCCACCTCCAAGATCCCCACCATCACCACCTTCTTCAGCACCGCCTTTTGGCACTGTTACAACCAACTCCCCTTGGTGGTACACGGCAGTTGCCAATTCCGGCCATGTCGAATCCGGGAGCCGAAACCGCCACATATCCATCTCCAATTCATTTCCAGACAAGTCAACAACGTCGTTTACCCGGATAACAATCTTGGTAACCCCAGGGTAAATCTCAATAGCGTGTGCCCCAACATCACCTGTGATTCCACCGGCGGCGACGATGAATCTAAGGGAATCGGGGGTTTCGTCGATCAAAACGTCGGCGTCTGAGCGGAAAGGTAGCTCCAACACCTTGGCGAAGATGTGGGGTAGTCGCCGGAGCTTTCTTTGCCCGCAGACGTTCGCCTGAGAGAGAGCCGATGCTATATCGTATTGCAGAGTGATCGGCACCGGATGAACCTTCATGGCGTGGCTATATCAAGAAATCTGAATCAAAGTGGAAAAAAGAAAAACCCAGATTATAAATGTGCAAAACTGTTCAACAAGATTGAATTTTTCTTGATAAAAATAAAGAAATTGGGTTATTCAAAAGAAAACCCAGATCATAACTCTGCGAAACTGTGTTAAAATATTGAAAAAATTCAAGAAATAAGGTGATTCAAGAGTTATAGTTGACACAAATAAAAACAGTGTATGAATATATATTTTGTCCGTGCAGCTGTTCACTGGATTGGATTGCGTAGAGAGAGATGGATTATATATTATCGAATAGGTAATGAAAAATTTGACGAGATTTGATATGGTATTTGTAATAATTTCGTGTTGATATTCTTGATTATTATCTTGTTAATCATTATTACATTACATTGTTAGTGCCGTGTCATTGATCGAAAATGACGGTTAATTCTGGACGCTTCACGTGTTGGCAGGTATATTGGACTCGTATGGAATGATAATTCTATAAAAATATTAAAATCATCGAAATTAAAATCAAATTTTTAATAAATTTTAATAAAAATTGATAAAATATATTGTTAAAGTTAATTATTAATTTTGACTCAAATAAATTTTTTTTTATTTTATTTTAATCCCCTGCCAAACAGGGGCAATTTGGATGATAGCAAGGTTCCGAATAATTAAATCTTGTGATGACGAGTCTCAAACCTTTAATTTGTGTCATTTTCGAAACTAACATATAAACAGTTGGTATCAATCGTCCTTTCTTGACGGAAATCGTTTGTTTAATTGTTAAGTAGTCAAATTTTGAATAAAATGATAATTATGCCCTTAGCTTAATAACATAAAAAGATTTGGTACCCTGGTGCCATTTACCCGGTTAAATTTAACTCCTATTTTGTGGAAATTAAAATTAGATTTTTAGTAAATTTTGATTTACGAAATATGTGGTTAAAAAATTGTGAGTCTCATAAAATATTTGGTTAAAATCAATTGTTAATTCTGATAAAAAATAATTTAATTTTAATTTTTAACGGACAGGAATATTTGCAATTAATTTTATTTACTATGTAAAATAGAAAATTAAATATAAGGGTTAAAACCTGTTTGACCACTCTATTATGAGTGTACCTTATTTTGGTCCCGATCTTTTTTTGCTTTAGTAGATTAAATGCACCCGATTTCCATTTACTTAACTCGTTGAGTGTCAATGATGAAATTTTTACATGGGATAAACTCACAAGTTAACTACCAACGTTCGTGGACAAATACCATTATTATTTTATTGAAGTTTTTAAAAACCGAACACAACATATGTTTCCAAAAATTCTTTGAAAGAATCCAATCTAGTGAAGTAAGCTACTATGCTGCTTGATTTTCGATAGTTAACGACTGAGTTTATTTAAGAAGTTTGCCATGTTGAAATTGAGTAGAGTGAATTAAGGGGTAAGTAAATGAAAGTTGAGTGCTAAATCTGCAACAAAAAGAATAGTGGCTAAAGTAGGGTATATTCGAAAGTTGAGTGTCTATAGGGATGAGTTTTGGGACTCTCTTTCCCTCCTTTTTTTTTTTTTTTCTTTTTCTTTTTCAATGTGAAATATGTGTTCTCCATCATAATAGCTTTTACTTCTTTTTTTTTTTTGAAAACTTGCTTTTTCTATTTTATTCACACACTCCTTTACTTTAATTTCATCTGATTCATGATGGTTTTTGAACTTCCCCAGTTGTTGAACTTCAAATTTCAATTATGCCATTGAATTTCAAATTAGTGTCCAACCTCACATTGACTTAGTTAACAGTTATATCATCTACGTAATTGCTATGTGGCTCCCTTGAAATGAGAATACTAACACAAGGATTAAGGCAATGTTCCAAGGTTAAAAAGTTAAAACGCATGATTTTTTTTTTTAAAAAACACTTTTATGATGTGGTATAGTTTTAAATTTAAATTAGCACACCATATAGCGATTACGTAGAAGATCTATTGTAGCACATGACTATCAATTTAGTATTCGATAAGGACAAGAAGAAGCCCAAAACAAAAGGCCCACACTCTGACTTATCAAAAATCGAACCGAAGTCATATGTAAAGATGATCAACCGATGCCTCACCCAAAGCACCACGTGTAAATAAAAGCTCCATGGCCGAGCGAGGCACCACATGCTGCAAAACAACAATAGAGAGGTGATCCACCACTTCATCCAAAACATTATATAAGTGGATAAAGCCCTAAACACGAAGCACTATGTAAGTGGCCGAAGCCCTGAGTCGAAGCGTAGGCAAGTGGCTGAAGCCCTGAGTCGAAGCACTATCTAAATGGTTGAAACTCTGAAGACGAAGCGCCATATAAGAAGTCAAAGAAGAAGCTAAAGCTCTCTGTCTCAAAACTCTTGACACCAAAGACCTCCAATGCGAAGCTTTCTTTGGCGAAAGCCCTCGCTCCAATCCGAAGCTTCCTCTAGCCGAAGCCCTAGCTCCAATCCGAAGCTCCCTTTGGCTAAAACCCTTGCTGTCTTTTAAAGAATCGCATATAATTTTTAGGAATAATTGATGTAACGTTTGTAATAATGAATGTCAGGATTGTCAACCCAAGGGTTACCACTTCGGCCAGAACTCCATTAATAAGCAATTCTTGTAATATTTGAATCTAATACAACTCTTCACACTTCAAACCACATTCTATCTTCTCTCTTGCTTATTCTATATTTATTTGCTTGAATTTAGATTATTTTCACTTTGGCTAAGTTGTTTGTGATTGTATGTTAAATATGCAATCACCTTTGATCAAATTGCGGGTGCTAAAACATTTTTGTCTCACGTCTTAGAGCATCTCCAACGTCCATAAATGTCATCATTTTCCGTCCAAATTTCCGATCAAAACGTGTTGAAATTTGCTTACGTGAACGTAAGTGAGTCTGACATCTGTTGTCCACGTGACCATTATAAAAAATGGAGTCAACAAATATGGTTCTTGATTATTTAGGACTGTGATTTGAAGAAGAAATTAACGAATCTTATCCTAATATTAAATTAGAAATTAATTAATTAAGAAAAATAAGAGAACGGTTTAGATTGCTTGAATATGATATAGGGAATAAATTAACCAATCTTAATCATTGGTTAAATTGCGTTTTAAAACTTTATTGAAAGATAAGAGAAACTAACTGCACCACTTTCCCTAACAATCCATTTATACAACTCAGGGTCAGAGGCAAATCTCAGCCCTTGATCTCAATGGCGGTGAATCCTTCATGAGCTCAATCTCTAGGCTCAACTAGTCCATGCGTCATTTTTCAGCTGGGTTTTAGGCCCAGAAGCCAAGCCGATCAGGCCCACGAGCATGGCTCGGGCTCATGGCTCGGACCTGCCACGAGCCGAGTTGGCCCACGATCATGTCAATTTTCTTATATAAATTTAAAACTTGTCGAAAAATAAAAAAAAACTCCTACTATAAATTCATTAGTTATGTTAATTCAACAAAGATGGCAATAGAGTTACAGTAATTGCAAACTGCTTTTCCTCACCATTGCATACCAATCTTTTCTTGTGTCATAAGTTGCCATCGTTGGGAAGAAATTCTCTGAGTGCTCGAATTACTTAAAAATTTGTTTAACGAACGATTAGTATAATTCATACTACATTATAATATAAAAAACGAAAATGAGTTATTTATCGAAACAAAGTTCGAGTAGGTAAAAAAAATAAAGGTGGCAAATTTGAACTGAAGAATCAAGATTCAAGAATCAATTCAGACATATTGGAGGGGGCTAAAAAAAAAAAAATTTTTTTTAGGGAATTTTTTTTATGTATCAATCCAGTATAATTTTTTTTCAATCATGCTACAAGTACACTAA
>CAIGRT010236908.1:0-10284 GCA_903798405.1 Fraxinus platypoda
AGTTGGATTGCATATATTGAGAAAGATGTATTTGACAAGATTGAAAATGGTGTAATTATGGAACGTTATCAAAATATGCGAACACGTAGAGCACGGTTGTAATAAAATATCTTTTACTTTCATTTTTTCGTCACTTTTTGAAACTTTGATTGTGCCCCCCCTGTTTAATAAGTCTGCGTCCGCCCCTGGTTCCCTCTAAAAAAAATTCTCTCTAAAAGAGATATTTTCATAAAATTAATCAAACAAGCAACTCTTGGATCTCAAAAATTCTTTTTAACTTTTCAAAAACCATGTCGAACGGGGTCTAACTTGTCATTTTGGTACCCATGCCTCTCTTAATAAAAGTGAAGATAAAAGTAAATGCTTTGATGGAATGAGACCCTTTATTCCTTTTGTCCAACGTTCATAATTGCTTTATTAATATTATACGTCAAGGATAAATTTCAGTAGAAATTTAAGAGCTTTATACTTCATTTATTAAAGGCTTATTTCACATGACTTTTACTGTTGCTTCCTGCAGAAGAATTCTCTGAGAAAATTACCTTGATTTTTGTTTGGAAACTAATTTCTAAAATAATTTCTTATTCCGAAAGTGCTTTTAAAGGAAATTATATTAGATCAGTTCCCTCTAAAACAATTTCTCACTAAAATAAATACTTTTATAAAATTAATCAAACAAACAGCTCTTGGATCTCAAAAATTCTTTTTAACTTTTCAAAAGTCATGTCGAACGGGGTCTAAATACTTGTCATTTTGGTACCCATGCCTCTCTTAATAAAAGTGAAGATAAAAGTAAATGCTTTGATGGAATGAGACCCTTTATTCCTCTCGTCCAACGTTCATAATTGCTTTATTAATATTATACGCGTTCCTATTTAAAGTCATCTTTAAATTAATTTCATATAAGCCTCTGTTTAATGCTCATTATTTCATCAAAGTGAGCTTAGTAATAGTAAATTTTTAGAGAATGTGTAGCTAAAGAATAGAAAAAAAAGTTAGATTTATGTTCGAAATATTTTATCGTGAAAATGGGTTTAAGAAAATAATGAGTTTTGAAATAACGAGAATCAAACGGGGTTTATAATTTACACAAGATACTTGTAAAATGGAATAATCTGCTATATACGCAAATTTCCAATTGACACCTATATTATATAATACTCATTCTCGACCGCTTTGATCGGGTATTCACAATCTGGAGTAAAAGGATTCGAATCGGTTCCAGAAATCGATGTCTTACTAAATGGCTATACTCCATCGAAAGAATTCCTTCATTTTAGGGAATGCGTGAGAATCTTGATTCCCATTTGAGTGCATGAAGAAGAGATGCTAAAAGCGTGTGTCCAATTCTTTTAGAGAGTAGTGCTTCACAGCTTTGAGGATAAAAGCGTTTTTATCTTCTTCCAATTTTGAAGCTTTAATCTGATCATTAAACTTTGCTCATGTTTTAACCTCATTTTAAAAAAAAAAAAAAAAAAATTCTTTTTCTTTAAATTCCTTGTTAAGTATATAATTTTACGTGTAAAGTTTCCTTACTTTTTATTTTTTAACGACACATTTTCTTAAAAATTGATTTTTATAAAATCTATTCTAAAAAATAAGCTCGAACATGGAATATAATTCGAACATAACCAATTAAAAAACAAGATTTACACCATAATGTTTATCGGTTGCATCACCTTTTCATTGTACTTAAGGTCCCTAATCTTTGCTCTTTATAATATTCATGTCCAACAGTAGCCTATCCTCTTTATAGCTTGAGAATGTAAAAAGTTGTCCTCGTCCGTACTTTTTTTTTTTCTGAGAGCAAGACATACTCACGCCTCCCTAACTCTGCCTGGGGTGGGGGTACCTATTATTCATCAGCATGCAAATGAGTGTTTGCCGTCAACCCCAATCATTCGATTTTCGAATTGCAATAAGGAGTTCAACACCTTACATTAAGGACAATGTTGCAGTACCAGAAAAAAAATGGACAAAAGCACTGACCGACCCTCACAATAGGAGGTGGGGTCCACTTGTTTTTGCAATTTTTTATTCATGTGGGGCCAGAAGCATGTGAGAGGGTGTCAAAGCTTCGGTCGGTTTTTTTCTGGCACTTTGGCATTTTCCTTACATTAATTAGTACACAGTCTTTGATAATAATTTTTGTCCAAAAAGTTTGTTGACGAGCCTAAAACAACTTGTTTTCCAATAATAAATTTTAAAAAAAGTAATAAATATAAAATTGCAACAAAATATTTATTTCTCATTTCAAAGAATTCAAAAATAGAATATTTAGCGACCGTTTGACCTCCAATTATTCTACATTATAATGAGAAGAATAATAATTGTTTGGAAGTGGGGTGGTTAAAAAAGAAGGTAAAATTTTTGGATTTATGTATAATATTATTTTATTGAAAAATATATAATTGATAAAAAGAGAAAAAAATAAATTATAATTTAATGGAGAATAATGAGGTGTTTAACGAACCATCAAGGAAGAGATATAAGAATTACGGCAAAGTTAAGCCCACGTTTGGTCTACATTATTATCTCATTAAAATGAAAAATATGATCGTTATCCATCAAATCAACATTTAATTCAAACTTTCTATCTCTTACGTGGGCTCTTTTCATTCTTATTCTACGATAATTTGGCTCAAATAGGGAAATAATAAGAGTTCTCAATTAAAATAAGTTTTAAACATAAGTATTATAATGAACCTTAAAACACAATTAAAATGTAGAAAATCACACTGCCTATATAACCGCAGAATCAACCAGATCAAAGGCAATATGTAAATACACAATCGTCATGGATTGACAATTTTCAAATTTAATTTAATTATTTACAGAATCATTTTCCAAAGTGGTAGTTATTTGGTTGTCCCTCAACGAATAAATTCTAGCTTCCGAAGTAGAAAAAGTATAATAATATATTATATATATACATATACATATACATATACACAGTGAGTGAGAGAGAGAAGATCACATGGAGAGAGCGTTCGTTTATGTAATAGTTGGAGGAGGAGTGGCAGCTGGATATGCAGCTCATGAATTTGTTAAAAGAGGCGTTTCTCATGGGGAACTCTGTATAATCTCTGAAGAATCGGTATAATTCTCTATTTATTTCATATTATTTATTTTGGCGATTATCACTGTTTGCATTTTGGGTGTGGCATAATTCTGAGTACAATTATATTTATGGTACCAATGCTTTGAATTTGAACATCATGTTTTAGTTTTTGTGTTTTATATTTGCTTATTCTTCGTAATTGGGTTATGCTGTTTCCACAAGTTAATCCTCCAACTGCATCATGAAAATTATTGACTTGGGAAACTCAGGTGGCTGGGTTCGGCTAAAATTTTAGGGGTTGTTCTTTTTGTGTTTTGAGTGTCCATTTTGAGATTGTTGAAAATATGTTCTTTTGGGCATTTTGGAAATTTGTTTTGAAAACACCCAAAACGCATTTTGAAAATTTTGGCTTGATTATAACTGAAAACACCAAAAACGACAAAATTTGTCGTTTTGTTTTCTCTGTAAATTTTTAACTTGTTTTCAAAAACACGTTTTCAAAAATAGGAAAGACAACACGTTTTCACAGTTTTGAAAAATCGAAAACAGAAAAAACTTGAAAATAGTAAAGAGAACAAGCCCTTGGTGTCTGGTTGGTACACGGTACTAGATACTAATGCAGTGTATAATATGATATGATAAGATTTTAATTTTTTTCTTTCTCAATACATTCTGTCCAATCTTCTATACCAAACATGCCATTACGAGTCGTGCTCATAATTTGAAAATTTTAGCCCCTTTTTGATGGCCATTATTTGGAAAAAATAATGTTTTGATTAGTGTTTTTTTAGGAGAATGTGATTAAAAAATTGAAAAAATTTTGGATTTACGTGCAGAATATTTTATTGTATAAATGTGATTGAAAATGAGTATTTAGAAAAGAGAGTTTTCAAATAATGGCCATCAAACATGGACTTAATGCTGTCATATTATTAGGGTCAAGTTTTTTATACTATGTTGTTAATAGTAATGCTCCATGTCGACTAAACCTCTGTTACAAGCACTAGAATAAGAATCTAGCATTTGGATCAGTGTAACGAAGCAATTCCTTCTTCTCTATACTTCATTTGAGCTTCAATGTAAAAAAAGCTTTTGAGCATCAAGTTTGAGTTAAAACTAATATTCATATCATATATAAAAATTGCATATACTTCCTAAAAGCAGTTTTGGAGTTGGAATAGGCTGACTCATTGAACACTTACCAAAAAATGTAGATAAATTATAAATAAGTAAATGTTGACCTATTTGAATTCTAACTTATGGCGTCCAAAGGTTGATTCATTTGACTTTGTAGAGATTGTGTATTTTACTTTTCCATTTTGGCATTTGTGAAACAAGGGAAATTCTAATTACAGAAATCTCAGAACTTAATGGATTCTTGAGCACCGAGTAAAAATCCTAAAACGACTTAATGGATTCTTGGGAACCCAGTAAAAATCCTAGAACAACTGTTATGTGTGCCAGTATCATGGTACATTTTCTATTTACTCCTGAATCTTGATGTCTGATAATTCATCCCAAGCCTCTTAATGTCCAATAATTATAGATAACAATATTATTAAACAATTGCTAGAGTTTTTTGGTTCAAGACATTCTAATATGCTCGGTGGAAAGTAGTAAAGTCTCGAGAGAGATAGTCTATCAACAATCCTTTAGCCTATTTATAATTGGATATGCTCTTGATTCTTGTACACTTTTGCAGGTTGCACCATATGAAAGGCCTGCATTAAGCAAAGGTTATTTACTTCCAGAAGGTGATTTTTCCCTTGCAATTCCTGAATCAATAAATGTCTCAGATTTCTTCCACGAGTCACAATGCACTTCTTATAAGCCAATATATCGTGCAGCTTCCGTCTCTTTTTGGAATAATGCAAGGTTCTGTACTCACAGAGTTAGTAGCCTGTTATTAGGTTGGAGGTCCAGATGTCCCTTTGGAAAAATTCATTACTTTAACACAATGTTTTATTGGATGAAAATTGGTGCTATTACTGGAAAATTATTCCGATCTCCAGCAATGATTTCATCTTGTCTTATTTCACAGTGTTTTCCTTGAACTAATGGCATAATGCAAATGAAGGATCACTTGGCATCAAGAAAACGGATTCACCAACAAGCAATTTAAAAAAATTATGTTGTAATATTTTATTTGGGTTGAAAAGATTCCATTTTATTTGAAATGTAGAAATGATTTAATGCTTCAACAGGTAAAATCTAGGATGTGGCCCTATATAAATCAATTGATGAATTCCATTGTTTTTAAGGCATTAAACTCCTTATAATGGAGAGTTAGTACCTGCACTCTTGTACAATGACAATACTACTGCAGCTTTTGTGAAATAATTAATTTCGGTTAAAATACTTTCGAAGCATGTTTGTCTATTGAGTTTATTCTTTTCTATTTCTTGGACGCACTTGTGCAGTTATCATTATCCTTTAGTACTGTTAATCCGAGTGTGAGAATGAAAATTTAACACAGTATGTGACTTAACCCTTTATGTTTGTTTTTACTTGCAGATCCTGTTCGTCTCCCATCATTTCATTGTTGTGTAGGTTCCAATGAGGAAAAGTTAACCCCGAAATGGTACAAGGAACACGGTAATTCTACCTCCCATTCTGGCTTCTGATAGGAGTCATTAGATGTCACGAGTTTTTGTACTTGGTTGATATGTAAATCAAGTGCCTTAATGGTGTTCTTCTATCTTATCATCATGCATGCTTTTACTCCTCCATGTTACCTATTGGTTCTACAGCCATCAAATGAAACCATCGTCATGTAATTGTACTTGTATTGGATACGATTTAAAGTTGGCTTCCAACAAATCGATTAGGGTAAAATCGATTAGGGTACATGATTTCTTCCTCGAAGACCTGACACATGGAATTCTCATAAATAGATTGCTTTGAGATTTGAGCATAGGGAATGCCTGGTGTAAACCTCACAAATCACCTCTTCTAAAAGCTCAAGCTTTTCAGTGAGTTAACATTCTTAATTTAGACGAGACTGGGGAAATAAGAAGTATTTGTAAATGAGTTTATGATTTCTGCTAAAAATGTGATGAAGGCAGTATTCAGTCAGACCTTTCGTTTATATCCATCCCCGACGCTAATTTATCTCCCAAGGTACTCTAGACAATGAAATGCTCCACGAGTGAGGTGATTTGTGCTCTTCCCCAGGTCATGATGTTTTTCTAATTGATTGATTGATTGACTTCCATGCGAAGGTAGCCTCGTGATGAAAATCAGATTCAAAACTATGACTTTCTCACATTTTTCTGATTTATTTTGGAGATTATTTTAACTGGCCAAGATATTATGTTTAATTAATTACTTTCTCCGAATTGTAATTCTTTAGGTATTGAATTGATGCTTAATACACAAGTTAAGTCGGCTGATGTGAAGAGCAAAACGCTACTAACTGCGACAGGAGAAACCATAAGCTACAAAATTCTCATTGTTGCAACAGGTGCTCGGGTATTGAAACTAATCTTTTCTGTTTACCTCAGTTTCACTCGATAAATGATGATCTAATTGTGGCTCGATTTAGGGAAGTCATTTTCCTGTTTATCTCTGTTGCACTCGATAAAAGAGAAAAGAAGCGTTCCACCTATTGTTAAAATCTTCGAAAAATCTTGATCCGGGCTCAGAAAAACCAACCAAACGAACACCACAACCACCATGGCTCGACCCAAACTTCCTTCACTTTTGGTTGCCCTCTTTACCCTCTCAGGTTGCTCTCTATTTAGTACCCACAAAGGACACACGGCGGTGACTACAATAGGGAAGAAAGGATTAATAACAATGGTGGAAATCTCTCCCAATTCCCCCCAAACCCGGCTACCCCTTTCTCACACTCTCCCTTCTATTGTAGCGAGCACACACACACGGCTGGGAAACCAAGTGAATATATATGGATGCATTAGGTTACCTCTAAAGTTGGGCCAAAAAACTTAAACTTTAAATCATCGCCCGGATTTATTGGGTATCAAAACCCAACACCACCAATTTTAATTTAGAAGTTCTTGTGCCCACTTTTCATGATTTGCCAAGAATGCACTTGTTCTGGTTCTTTTTAATAATTGGAACAACTGTATAACAAATGGAGCAAGATCCACGAGATTATAAATATCTTTTCAGAATTCAAATTTGTGATTTAAAATATTTTACATGGTCATACATATTGATTGTCGAATTAGAGGAGGAATCAACAAAATTTTCCACTCTGATTGATTTGCACGTGTTATACTTACTATAGCCTTTGAAGCTGGAAGAAACTGGGGTGAGAGGATCTGATGCGGCTAATGTGTGCTACTTAAGAGATTTGGCAGATGCAGAAAAACTTATAAATGTCATGCAGTCCTCTAGTGGTGGAAATGTCATTGTCATTGGTGGAGGCTATATAGGAATGGAATGTGCCGCATCTTTGGCGATAAACAAATTAAAAGTCACTATGGTTCTACCCAGGGCACATTGTAGTGAGTAATTTTATCTGCATTCTGCTCTTCTACTTCATTTCCAGTTTTAGTTTTTGAAGTTCCGTTAAAATCTTGTCCATTATACTGTAGTATGTTCCAAACATGTACTTAATGAATTGTGATGTATCTTTCTGTTCTTTTTCTTTGTTTTTGGAAGGAAGGGAAGACAATTAATAATACGCAATACCTCATTGTTAGATACTATTACCCATTATTTTCTAGCGTCAAAATATGAATGGCTAAAAAATGTGGGACTGGAATTCCCGGCTTGCAACGACCGTTTTTCTAGTACGAAACAAGTGGTGCTATTTTGCACTAGATGTTTTGTTAATAAAATATCGTATGCACATTCTTTCATCCTTTTTTTATTCTTTTTCGGTGCAGTGGCCCGTTTATTTACCCCCAAGATTGCCAGTTACTATGAAGAATTTTACAAGTCTAAAGGAGTGAAGTTTGTCAAAGGAACTGTCCTGACATCATTTGATTTCAACACAGATGGGAAGGTAAAATATTTTTGCATTTGCTGCTATAAAATCTACAATATGATAAATTTCTTATTTACTGCTTCAAAACATAGCAACTCCAGCCAACACTGCTGTTGAATGTTCTTTGCACTGCTCAACTATAGCACAAGAATAACAAGCACAGCACTTCAGCTAGGCTTCCCCACCGCACCCACACGACTCTTCAATCTCAAAAACAATGGGTGTGATCATAGCCATTAAAAAGTGAAATAAAATTTCATTAAGGAGAATTTTCATCTCATCATAGAAGTAGGTCCAAAGTGATGCTTTTCATGACTTCTTTTACATACCTTGGCTTTTTGCAATTTTACTTTTGTCTGCATTCTAATACTAATTGCATTTTATCATTGCAGGTCACTGCTGCTAATTTGAGTGACGGAAGTAAGCTTCCAGCAGATATGGTTGTCATCGGGATTGGTATCCATCCAAATACAAGTCTGTTCGAAGGCCAACTAACCTTGGAGAAAGGGGGGATCAAAGTGAACTATAGGATGCAATCTAGCAACACCTCCGTCTATGCTGTTGGGGATGTCGCTGCATTTCCAGTCAAATTTTTTGGAGAAACACGACGAAGGCTCGAGCATGTTGACTCTGCACGAAAGACGGCAAGGCATGCAGTTGCAGCAATTATGGAACCAGAAAAGACAGGTGAATTCGACTACCTGCCATTCTTCTACTCAAAAATCTTCACGCTGTCTTGGCAATTTTATGGGGAAAATATCGGGGAAGTTTGGCATTTCGGGGATTTCTCAGGAAAGACATTCGGAGCCTACTGGATACATAATGGTCACCTAGTCGGATCATTCCTCGAGGGTGGAACTAAAGAACAATACGAGGCTATAGCTCAGGCCACAAGGCTGAAACCTGCAATTGAAGACTTAACCGAGCTTGAGAGGCAGGGTTTGGGTTTTGCCTTGTCCGTGAGCCAGAAACCTCCCCCATCCCAGCCTATTATTGGTGGTTGGTCAGGTCGGGTTCCGCATAAAAAACCTATTTATGCATGGCGTGCAACTGCTGGAGTTATTTTGGCTGCGTCTATAGCAGCCTTTGCTTACTGGTATAGTAGGACGGAAAGTGGTGAAAATATTGTTTTTGACAGCATTGCACGTTTGAAGAATTTGAGAAATCTTATACAGTAATGCTCATGTTGTAGCATTTTTAGAGGGATGAGACCCATAATACTCGACGTTACATTATAGTTCCATCTCCGAGCAGGAAATTGCTCGAATTATTGTTCTGACAGACGTACTCTTTACTCGATCTGTACATTTGTTTAACATATAGCATCAAACCTTGGTCTAGATTGAATTCTACGGAATTGGTCTGAAGACCCTCGAATGTAGTGCTTGTGGCAACATATTATCATTTACATCATGCAAGAACTCACTACGGAATCATGTCTAGTTTACAAAATTTTTAACATAGAATTCAATTGAATAACTTAAACCTTGCAATTAACTAAAGCGTAGCTTCAACATGTGCAAGTGCAATGCATCAATCTGAACAAAATAATAGGTGATGGCTATTGTACATAGGTGGTCAAAGGGACAACCATTTGATATTGTATCATATTTTTAGAAAAATTCTAGCCGTTATATTGGACTTGTCAGAGGAGCCGTATATTTTGACTGAATTATAGAAAATCACCAATGTGCCCCTACACAAAAATAAAAAATAAAATCATTCTTCTTTAAGAAAGCGTAATTCTAATAATTCGCAGCATGTCAATATAATTACAGCTTGTCTGAGTCCCACCTACGTGCTCAAACGGTCAAAAAAATGTATTATGTATTTGGCCATAATGGCTCCCAAACACATCTCACATATTTAGAAGCCCAATGGCCAATCGAATGGAAACTCAGCCCAAAAATTTGTGGGCATTGAATCCTTGATCAACTTAAATTATTCATAGCTCAAAGAGATGTGTAAAGTCATAGTGGATACCAATCAATTCAATAACGTAATAGTAATAGGAGTCGCAGGGAAAGTAGAGAAAGCATCCAGTTTGACATTAGAAGAGGCTTTGGCACGTTGAGGATGGCCCCTTCTATCTTATCTACTGTATTGCTCCTAGGTGCCATACTGGTTCAGCCTTTCTTCTTCATCATTATTATTTTTATTACATATTTCCATTAAGATTAAGATAAGCTTGGGCATTTGGTCTAGTGGTATGATTCTCGCTTTGGGTGCGAGAGGTCCCGAGTTCGATTCTCGGAATGCCCCTTTT
>CAIGRT010236917.1:0-10593 GCA_903798405.1 Fraxinus platypoda
TATTAAATAAATGGTGTAATTTAAAAGGTGCCTGAATATTCATTACTTGAAAAAATTTAATGTTATTTTTGCCATTTTTCACTTGTGGAATTACAAAAATTATAATGGTTATCGAGCAACGCACGATCCACACTAGTAGACATAAAAGTAAGAATATAACAAATATGATGATAAAAACTAGTTAATAAAAGAAAATGATTAGAAAGATCAAATACGATAATACTTTTTACGTCTTTCTCTGAATCATTCAACCAATTCTCAGTTAAAATCACCGTCTCAACCTCTTTGCACATGACGAACTCCTAAAGGAATAAAAAATCCCACCACTGATAGAGAATGAAAAGCAATTGTAGATATTTGAATAGCGAACACGTTTTTGATAATTTGGGAGATAATTGTACTCATTTCTAATCAATTTTCACCAAAATAATATGTCGAAATGCTCATTAATCAATCTTCACAATAATCATTTAAGTAATCCACCAAATCATTCTTGTAATATTTAGCAACTATGTTAAAAAAATTATATAATAAATTGAGTGACTGACTAGGAAATTGAGACGCAAATAAAAAAAGTAATGTTCAGTTAAAAATTCAAGGGAGCCCAATACAAATCAGAACAAAACAATACAATTACCAATAAATTATAGCAAACAATTATCAAAAAATATAAACTTTGGGTAAAGTGACTTGAAAACTGAGTCAAAATTCAACAAAATTATTAAAAGGAAAAATATTGAGTTTGAATTAAAATCTAAATTTAATTTTCTACCCAATTGTGATGTATGGTCAATGAATATGGTTGAGCAGCAATCGCTCAACACTCCATCCATTTGAGGGTTTTGCACTCGCAATTATGACATTTGATGAATAATTGGATATGATTTAATTAATTAAGTGGGATGGGTGATTACCTAGTTGGGTATTTAGTTTAATTGGGTTGGAAATTGTGTTTAGTGAGAATTACACCCCATCCTATTTTTTAAGATCACTATTCTAAAATTAGGGATGAGGTTTAATTATTCACAAATCAGGTAATAATTTAATTATTTATATTAATAATAATATTATAAAATCTACTAACCAGCCCACATCCACTACCCAAACTCTAAATTAATTGTCATTTGTATCTTCATCATCGATGATTTCTCTCTCTTTGTACATTTTTTTCTTCTTCACAATACACTGACGGCAGAGGCAACGGAAACGACTCTCTCCACCATATTTTTCTTCTTTACATTGATCACAGGTGTCTTCGGTGTGAGCATCGCATTTTCTCCACTCACGACATTGCGTCACAAGCAGCGCTCTAGGAGCAACGTCGATCGACGCCACTATAGCCGGTGGTTAACAACCGTTTCTTCAATGACTCTGATGTCTCCATTTCCAACATCCGTTTCTCCGATGCCTCCACTCCGATGTGGTGGCACCCACTTCCAAGACCTTCAATTTGTTCTCTATTCTCTATAAATTTGAGGTGGTGGTGACAGCAGGTTTGGAATTATTTTTTTGTTGGGTGGAGATCGTGGTTGTGATGTGGTGGAGATGGAGATGGAGGTTCTCTGCTCTCCATGATTGATGTTGATTGATTTATCATGTAACGACCTGACCTCGTGCCGAAACAGTTATCATATCGTACGTATTGTCCGCTTTCGGAGATCCTAGGCCCATCTTACCCCCTCACAGCTTTCAGACGCGTCCTCTAGGATTCGAACTCAAGACCTCCATCATATGGGAGACTTAATTGGTACCAGGATTCAACTTAAGTCTCCCATATGATGGAGGCCTTGGGTTCGATTCTTGGAGGACGCGTCATAAAGCCGTGAGGGGTAAGATGGATATAGACTCTCCCAAAGTGAACAATACGTACGATATGATAACGGCTTCGGCGCGAGGTCGGGTCGTTACAAAAAACACGCGTTTTTTTAACGACCCGACCTTGCCCTGGAGCTATTATCATATCGTACGTACTGCGCGATTTTTTGTAACGACCCGACCTCGTGCCAGAGCCGTCATCATATCCTACGTATTATCCGCTTTGGGAGAGCATGAGCTCATCTTACTCCTCACGGCTTTCTGACGCGTCTCCCACGATTTGAACCCTAAACCTCCACCAATTGAGAAAGTTGAATCCTGGTACCAATTGAGGTCTTGGGTTCGAATCTTGGGGGACGCGTCAGAAAGCCATAAAGGGTAAGATGGGCCCAGACTCTCCCAAAGCGGATAATACGTACGATATGATGACGGCTCCGACTCAATGTCGGGTCGTTACATATCACAATCTTGTTATCCCACCATTTTCTCTGTTTCTACTATATTGTTCTAGTCTTTGAAATTTGATACAAGATACTCTCCAAATTCGCCGTTTTCTATCCAATTTTCTATCAAGTGGGACAAAATTCGATACACTCTTTCTGAACCCACTCCATCGTCTCATTATGCATTAGTACAGAATAAATTAAGCCCCTCAACTAGGTTGTGATTTTTGTAGCTATTTTGAGGTGGTTTTGTGGTGGATTTTGAGGTGGCAGTGCTGTCGGTGGTGGTACTGGTGGGAGTTCTAGCGGTGGTGATGTAGGTGGGGATTGTGGTGGTGGGTTTGGATTAGGTTGGGTTGGGTTGAGTTGTATAAACACGGTTTGTGACCAACAAATTGGATTAATCTGTAATAAATACAATAGGGCCTTGTATGAGAGAGATTAAAATCGGATTAAAATTGAAAATATAGCCGTTATTGTTGACTTTTATTGGACGAGTGGGACCCAATAACGGTCATATTTTCAATTTTAATTGGATTTTAATCCCTCCTGAACGGGGCCTAGATAATTTGTGACATTGATGCAATTACCTGTGACCTGTGCACAATGGCCAGCGACATGTGAACTGATAACATGTCATATGTCTTTGTGTGATTGTTACAGGTTACATATCAAATAAAATTGATCACAGATTACTAATTTATATTCATAGGTCAATATTAATTGGACATGTTATAGTTCATAGGTTGCATGTCACCATTCACGGGTTACGTATCATATTGTATAGGTCACGCGGGTTATAGCTCATAGGTCAATATTAATTGATCACAAAATATAGTTCGCAGGGTACAGTTAATATTGTATAGGACACACATATTCACAGATCACAAGTTTTAGTTCGCAGGTTATATTTTACAGGTCAATATTAATTAGTCATAGGTTATAGTTCACAAGTCGCGTGTTATTGTTCATATGTCACATGTCACCATTCACAAATCACAGGTCATATTATATTAGTCACATATGTTCATAGGTAACTGGCTATAGTTCAAGGGTCAATATTAATTAGTCATGGGTCACCATTCATAGGTAACTGATCAATGTCTATAGGTCACATGTCCAAGAGAATTGGTCGTAGGCCATTGTCACAATATAACAGGTAGTGACATGTTATAGTTCACATGTTAAATGTTATAGTTCATAGGTCACATGTCATCATTCACAAATTACAGATCATATTGTATGTCACAGATGTTCATAGGTCACTGGATATAGTTCAATGGTCTAGTAATTGGTCATAGGTCACCATTCATAGGTAACTGATCAATGTCTTTATGTCACAAATCAAAGAGAATTGGTCACATGCCATTGTAACAATATCACAGGCAACGGATCAATGTAAATTCAAGAAAACTGGCCACATGTCATTGATTTCTCCGAACTAGTCACAAGTTCAATTAACCAGATTTTGACGATGAGAATTGAAGTTATTTGATCTGGTGAGTACTATGTAAATTATATTCGTGGCTGTTTTCAATTCAAGTTTTAAAAAATAGATTTAAATTACACTCGTGATCAGTCGCCAATGATGTTCAGTCATTCTTCTTCAATGGTCGCTATGTTTATTCCTTTCTCTCTACTATTTGAGTCGATGATGATTAATCAGAACGGTGATTAATCACTGAGCGACGATCAATTTACCGTTGAAGAAAATGCTTAATCACCGATGATCTCTGTAGATTCTATCTTTTGTCGGCGAAATTATTTGGATGTCGATAACTATAAGTGGATGTCGACGGGCGAGTAGATGCCGACGACTATAAGAGGGGATGGCAGTGGACGGATGCCATGACCGTGGTCAGACTAGAGAAAGACTGGTGTTATTTTATATATAATTTTTTATTTAATTACTATCTGAGCTTTGCATTTTAAACATAATGTCCAAAAATTGATTTAGTGCATACTTAATACCTGACTTATGATTTTCCCTTGTGTTTAATTTGATTAGGTCTAATATGGATGAGTATTTTTAATTTGGATGTGTTTAGTTTTAATTAAGTTGAATAAAATTTAAATTGATTTATTAAAATAATTAAACGATTTGAAATGGTTTGCAAAAATTGAAATCTAAACCAAATCATTTCAAAGCAATTTAATTCAATACAAAATCAAAAAGTTGACAGGTCCAAACCAACTATTTAAGAAAAAAACGATTTCAATATGAATGACTACACTGAGCTTGCTTTTCATTTAGGCTGAATTTTCACAATTTGATGTATAACAATTATTTCCCCTCATTATGCAGTGGCAGCAACAGGCTCCGCCATTATGCACCGGCCAACCCTATCGGATTGCTGGCTAAGTTCTTCTTGTAGTCTCTACCTTAAATCAACTTATCCGAGTGAGTATAATTTTCTATTGAGAGGTTCATTCGCAAAAAGGCCAAAGAGATCTCTGTGGAATTGAACGGATTTTAGAATGCAAGGGTAAAGAAATAATAAAAATTAGGAGCCACGAATGAATCAATACTAGAAAAGGAACTTAACAAATCAAAGGTTGCAATTTAGACAAAATTAAAGAAATCAACAAATAAATCACCTGTAAAAGGATTAAATTGATTGTTGCACATAAGACTTTAAAGAAAGATGACGTTTTTATATGAAATCCAAGAATTTTTTTTTAGGGGAAAACACTCCCAAAGCATTAAAATTGGAATGAAATAAAGACACTGAAAAGTACAGAAATATACAGAAAGATTCATAGAAGAAAGTCCACTCAAAATTGGTGTGTTCAGCCACCCTCACCTTCCAAAATCCCGCAACACGCACACGGCCAAGAGATTTACATTTTATCCCTTCAAAACTCAATTCACCTTCTCTTTTTGGTGAAGTTTATTTCTCTATTAACTCTCTCCTGTCATGAATTCGAAGGCATTCCTGAACATTTTTCACCAAAGAAGAAAAAATGTGAAAAACTCTTATTTCTGTCAACTTGCTGTTGGAACAACACACGCAGCAGTGGTGGGGACTGTCGAGACTCTTTTTGGTGGAGCGGTGATGGGGCTGGCTTGAGGTGAGGTTGGGGGATTTGTAGGGGTGGCTTGGGAATGTATGTGCTAGATGAAGATGAACCAGTTTAAGGTTTGTTTCTTCTTCTTTTTTTAATGTTTATGTCAACATAAATTATGTTGACATTTCAAGTCACATAAATGGCAATAGTGGACCGAAATATCAGGGACAAGGCCGCTAAAATTTACACAGATTGATGGTAGAAATTCCAAGAAATAAAGTTTGAGGTTAGAAGTGCTTATGAGAGTCAAGGTTGAAGACGATCACACAATTTACCCTTTTCTAACTCACTTGATAAACAAAAATCCTTGTCAGTTCACTTCAACATTTGTTGCAGAAAAAACTCAATTAGATGAGGTCATGTTTCTTGGCCAGTAACTGGCGAATTCTTTAATTTCTTTCGAATTATATAGTAACCAACTCCCCCCAACACAAGAAAAATAATGAATCCATCAACCACTCCTACCACAATTATGACCCATTTCTGTAATCCAGAATGTCTTCCATGTCCCTCATCTTTTCCTTTTGGTGTCTTAACCATGAAAATTAGTCCGCTTTCTCTTTCAACTTGCTTGATTCCCCTAATAAATTTATACAGAAAGCATTCTCCTGAGTTTGAATATTGTGCTGCAACACAAGTACAGTCATCCAAGCACTGATTTGCACATACTTCTTTGGCAACATTAGCCTTATTTGGAATGCCCTTGAGGACAGTGGTAGCACCCCGTACCTCGAGCATCTCAGCTCGACTCCTCCCACATAGCCCCTCAATATTTCTCACCCTGCAGTCTGATTGGAATCCATCACTTTCTACGACTCGAATGCACGAACACATGTTTGACAAAGTACAAATACCATAGGGCTTACATGCCAAAGGAAGATCACATGAAGTGTTGAGGGCTTCATAGGATTCTTCAAACTTTCCCTTTTCAGCTGAGTAATGATAGAGTCCCAAATTACCTGTGTTATTTCCAAGTGCTAAAAACCTCAGGGGTTCAGGTCCTTCTGACGTGATCTGATCAATTTTCTGATGTTTCCCAGTGAATAATTCCAGCCCTTCAGAACTCAACTGGACAAATGTAATGTTTTTCTTAATGGAAGGCCTAAATTCCCAATAAGAATACTTCCAAATACCAAAATTCAAATACAATGCAATCTTGTCATACTCAATTTCAAATGAATAAAACAAATTACTTGAGTTGATTGGAAAAGAAGTTAACCGTGTTGCGGAACTTAGTCTTTGCCCCCACATCATAGTATCAGTTGGAAAATTGAAACTTTGCCACTTAATCAAGTTGAGGGAATCAACTAGAACCAGGTTGCCTGTCCTGAGTAAATGTAGTCTCTGCAGTTGCATATTTTTAATCTAGCATCAGATATCAGTGACTAATTGATATATCATGTCTGGTACACACTTCTGGACAACAAAGTTCTAAACCTTTTTTTTTTTTTTTTTTTGTTCTTTAATCCTATCTAATACGGGACATCTCACCAAATATGCAGATAAGGTCCTATCTAGAATCAGATTTTGAATATTACCTCCACACCCTGTCCTGAAGTTCCACTTCGCCATCCGATTCTTTCGTTCTGATCCTTCAATCTTAAGTCTCCATAACGTGTAAGCTCAAGCACACATTTCTCTGTTGTGTAGAATTTGGATAAATGGCCTGAAGTCCATACTTTTACATCTCCAAGGAAGATGTCAAGCGAACACCAGTACTTTTCATTGATAGCTTCCACGCTGAGCGCTGTTCTAAAGTTGGGCGAACTTTGTTCAGTTTCTATTAGATAAGCTCTACCCGAAAAGCCCTCCGTATATGCAGAAGGAATGGCAAGAGTTAACTGGTAGCCAATAGGCACATCTGATATACCATACCCCTCAGCTAAAATTTGAACGAGAAAGACAATAACATATATATTCATGTCAGTCTAAATTTCTGCAACTAATACTTACCTAGTATGATTCAGGCCTTTTAGCTAAGATTTGTTGTGGTTTTCAGGGGACTTCCAGGTAAAAGTTCTCAAGAGTGCTATGGGGATGCATTAAAATTAGTAGTGTCGCCCCACTCCTGAAAAGGTGCCCTAACTTTCTAACGCATTTTTTACATGTGCATGATGTATTGGAGTTATAATGGTCTGTAACTGGGGGCATGCTTGGTACATTAAAATTAAAAATTATCCGTGTAAGAGATTACATATAAATAAATGGTTCCCTCTCTTATGAAAAATTATGCCTATGTTTCACAACCATTATTTTTTCACTCTTTTCCCTACATACTCAGTTTCAACTCCACGTTCACAAGATAAAATATTCTACACGTAAGCCCAAAAAATTTCCCCACTTTTTAACCACACGTTCTCCTAAAATAATTACTATTCAAAACCCTATTTTTCACAAAAAATGATTATCAAACCGGTGCTTATACATGCTCTAGACCTTAGATAAGAATATTTGGATAAATAAATATGTGTAATCGCTACCTGTTTAAATCTTTAGATAAAATAGATCTAAAGAGAGAATATATTATTCAGAAAGAAAAACAAGTGTGGGAAGTTGAGATTTAGGTGTGAATGTCAATAACATTTGAGTGCTAAGCACATAGTGGGGGACCCAATCCTCTAACTTAGGTTGGAGATCAAATGAGTGCACCGTGCTTTTCTGGGTGGGGGGGCAGGGGAGGGACCTGAAGAGGATGATTAAATCCCTAAATTTACGCTAATGGATGCCACGTGGACTTCGATGACGATTATATCGCGTATGAATGACGTCTAAAGTTAGCAGTAATTTTGATTTGGTGATTCTTCGGCACACATACTGATACAATATATATCAATTTTGCAATTTTCTCCTCGCTTTCGGAAAATTAAAAGGCAAAATAGAGGAATTATACAGATACATACAAATAGAAGAGAAAAATCTACAATCCAAATAAATAGGATAGAAGCGAAATTTCAAAACTTACAGCGCACAAGAGACAGCCGAGGAAACGGATGCGTTCCTTGCTGAGGTTGCTGCAGCTACAAAGTGATGATAGCATTGCACATGGCGCAAACCTGAAAAGAGAGCTAAAGTGAGAGGCACAAATAGAATGGTTATGCCAGAAATACATGAAAATGGCGGGTTGACCAACCAAATTTCTATAATCGCTTTTGACCATTAAGAAAAAGTTAATTGTTTAAAATAACATGTATCCTGCATTATTAGAAGAGTGACTTTCTTGTCATTGTTCATAAGCCTTTTGGCCAATGAGAAGCCACTCCGAGCCGGTTGACTCGCATTGCCCGAGCCGTTTCCTTGGAAGGACAAAAAGTTGTGGTTCTTCGTCATTTCCTTTTCCTTTTACTGTAATTTCCTCTCTCTCTGTTATTAAAGTTTTTTCCTACACGCAACCCTATTTCCCCATTTTTCCACTGAAGAAGCTGTCGTTCTTCTTCGATTTTGAGCACACATCTCTGATTCTTTCTTCAATTGCCACAGTAGACTTTTTTCTCAGGAGCAACCGGAGGTGCACAGAAGTAAAAGAAAAGGTAATCGGTTTTCGTTCACTATTTTCCCATTTTTCGCTCAACAACACTTGTTTCCTTCTTCGATTTTGACCACATGGAACTCTGATTTCTTCTTCAATTGCTGCCGCCGTACTGATTTCACCTTATTTCGTAACTATTTCACCGTGTCTGCACTGGACGATTTCCTGCATTATTTTCCCATTTTTTACTCAACAGCACTTGCTTCCTTCTTTGATTTTCGCCACATGGAACTCTGATTTCTTCTTCGATCGCTACTTCCGTACTCATTTGATCTTCCTTCCTAACTGTTTCGACGTTTCTGCAGTGGACGAACAGTGCTCAGTCCATCCATTTTGAAGTCGCCGGCATCGTGTTGCCTCTGTGTTGAACCATCGGGTTCGGACGAGTTATATCCTCGTTCCGTTTCGGAGACCTGAGACACCGACAAAACCGGAGTGAAAAGAAAGTTTGTTGGTAAGTGGAGCCTTGTATATGTTTGTTCAATATTTTTTCTGGGTCTATTCTTAGGTGTTTGTTTTAAGTGGAGCCTTGTATATGTTTGTTCGATATTTTTTCTGGGTCTATTCTTATGTGTTTGTTTTACTTTTTTGCTTTCATAATTGTTTCAGTTTTTCGATTATATGTTAGGTCGAATTTCTGTTGATTGGTGGTTTTCGTTGGCTGTCAATTTTCAACTTCTTTGTTATTTGCTTTCTCGTTTGCAACTAAGAGAATGATATAGAACCTAAATATGACAATGAAAAATATATAGCTTTGAGCAATACACGAACAAAACTCTTATAGGGAAGATGTCTCGGTGCACTTTTTAATTCAAGGCTACCAGTTGTCGTTGTTATATTGACAGTATTTTTTTTTTTTGCTTTCTTATTTGGAACTAAGACTAAGAGAATGATATAGAACCTATGATAATGAAAAATGTAGAGCCTCGACCAATACTCTAGAAAATTACCTCATTTTGTACGTTTTTTTCTTCCCATTTTTATTCTTACAGTTTATAGTCTTGACTAATTTTGTGTTTACTTTTTGTTTTGATTGCTCATGTTTGTTTTGGGAAAATTTTGATTTTTCCATTTGTCTTAGTCCTTCTATTGAAAAAATATATATTTATTGAGAGATCATTATGCAAAAAGATAGAAAAAGATAACACCATTAGTGGTATGAATCTGATGCAATTGTTGTTTTTTTATGTGTTCCTAATTTATCCATTAGGCTAGTGATATCAATCTCGTTGTCGGTGTAGTCGGTTCCTGTGTATGCCATGTGGATCTTTCTTCTTTTTTCGTTGGTTTTTATGGGCCTAATTTGGTTACTTCTTGACCATTCCTTCCATTTTTATTCATTTTCTTCTTGTTTTGTGTATGTTTATTAATTCTTTGCCATTGATTTTCAGGCTGCAATGTTTACGAATAATAAGAGGCGTAGAGAAGTACGGACGGGTAGTGGTGAATTAGATATCAATCTACAAACGCCAAAGAGAAAATCTCAACGTCTTCTTGAATTACAAGGTAGTATAGAAAAAGCCAAAACTTATTAGTAATTATATTATTCAAAATTTTAATTCCTTTTGATTGTGATCGGGTCAGTGTTTTCGTTCATGTATATTTCCGGGGTTGGGTAACTAAATGTGCATAGCGTTTAAATACTTTATTTTTTGCCCATTTAATGTTTTAGTATAGTATATATTATATATGCTTTATGGTTTATAGTAACGAGGAATAACTATTTTGAATGAATATATT
>CAIGRT010236937.1:0-10681 GCA_903798405.1 Fraxinus platypoda
AAACGGTAACTTTGCATTATATATAAAAAATAAAATAAAAACTTATTTTTTTTAAAAATGTTACTTAAAAAATTTAAAAAAAAATTACTTAGAAAAATAAAATAGAATAAAAAGTTATTTTAAAAAAGAAATTCTTAAAAAATTTAAATAAAATAAAAACTTATTTTAAAATAAAAGTTTTTAAAATTTTAAAAAAAAACTTTTATTTTTGTTTTTTTTTAAAATTAATTTTTATATATAATACAAAGTTACCGTTTTACTCCTTTTAAAATTAGTGAAAATAGTGAAAAAAAAATTGAGTGGTCGTGGTGAAATGTTATATGAAATTATGTGGCAACGTTATATGAAATTGGATGGTTATGGTGAAATAAAATCAAATTGGATGACTATGGTGACACTAAATATAAAATTGGATGGTCATGGTGACACAAAATCAAATTTAGCGGTCATGATGACAAGTATAAAGTTTGATGACCAATGGTGAATTTAACCCGTAATTTCACTTATTAATTTTTATTTGGGACTTGGCACCTACCTCAATTTTCAATTAATTAGGTAGCACTCTTGAGGGAATCTCTCAGTACAAATAAATATTTTATATCCAAATATTGCCTTAATTGTAATTTTCTTTGTTCAAGATTTGGAATGTATGTACTAAGATTATATGGTTAGGGACCCCCAACGACACATTTTTTGAAATGTGTGAAACCTCTGTTGCAAATTTCCTTTTTAACAAATACATTGTCAAAAGCCTATAAAAATCTTCATTTCAATCTCAATTGCGTCCAAACCCAAATTGATTAATCCAATCCAATCGATTGAAGCATGTACGGTTTGGGTTAGTTCGATTTTAGATCCATATTTAGGTTAGTTTAGATTGGGCATTCAAGAAACCTAAATCTTCTATTCGAGTATGGGTCGAGTCAAAAATCGAACCAGCACACTAGACCAATTCCTACAAAGGATCGAAAAATTTAGGGTCTGTTCACTTTATCATTTTCAAGCCGTTTTCTGTTTTCGATTTTCCAAAACAGTGAAAACGCGTTCTCTTTCCTATTTTCGAAAATGCATTTTTGAAAACAAGTTAAAAATTTACAAAGAAAACCCAAAACGACAAATTTGTCGTTTTGAGTGTTTTCAGCTATAATCAATCCAAAATTTTCAAAACGCATTTTGAGTGAATGAAAACGCGTTCTTTTTCCTATTTTTGAAAACGAGTTTTTGAAAACAAATTAAAAATTTATAAAGAAAACCAAAAACGACAAATTTGTCGTTTTGAGTGTTTTCAGTTATAATCAAACCAAAATTTTCAAAACGTGTTTTAGATGTTTTCAAAACAATATTTTAAAGTGTCAAAAAGAATACATTTTCAACAATCTTAAAATGAACACTCAAAACACAAAACTTAAAACACAAAAAGAATAACCCCTTAACCTTTGTCAATTTATTAGTCACTCATCCGTCACTGGAAAACACTACTCGTCTGAATGACATGTCTTAATCATACCCTATAATTCTTTTTAAAAAAATATATGTATAGTGAATCACATATTTGTTGGCAAGTATTTATATTTGTTGCATCATATACCGTACACGTATAAAGGGAGACAAAATAAGTACTTATTTTTAATGCCAAACTATGATCAAATATGGTAACATTCCATTCCTACCAAAAGTAATCTTAAACACCTCTTTCCTTGTCCTTCAAGGATTGGTACACGCAAAAATTTCTCCTATATATATCTTCGAACACCACCCATAAAAAAAATCGTTGTACAGATTCTGCATTTAGCTTCGGGAATTTATCGAAGGCCAATCTAGAAGGATGAGAAGACGTAGTACACGTAAAACTATTTGCAAGAGCACAAACCGCGTCGTCACAACAATCGAGACTATTCCGAGAGAAATTGCTAGTGATATTTTGGCTCGAGTAGCGACGGATTCGCTAACAGATATAACGAATGTCAAGTTGAGGTATGTTACCAAATTTGATTATTTGTTACCGTAACAATGTGTAGCCAATGCGTTTGTTTGTAACTTTTAATTTACTTTTTTTTTTGCAGCTGCAAAGTATTGAAGGAAATAGCTGAGGATTCTTACGTATATCGACACGCATCTCTCGCGAAGTTTCCAGTTGTGCAATGGAAGTCTCAAACTGAAGAGGAAAAGACTTTCTTGAATAAGTGCTGGGAATGTAGAAATCCAGAATTCCTATATAGAAAAGGAGTGGTACGTTTTAAAACAAAATTCTTTGGGTCGATTTTCGAGTTCTTGATTGCAAAAATTTAACTATATTTATTCGTTACAGGTTGATTACTTTAGTCAGAATCGGTCGGAGTCGGCTTCCGAGTACTTGACGACTGCTGCAAGGTTAGGACACGTCGGAGCACTCTATGTTATCAGTATAATCTTTCTATTTGGCGACGATGAACAGAAACAGAAGGGAATAACAGTATTAAGTGAAATGAAGAAATCAAGAGTCTTCAGAAAAAAAGTGAAGCATTGCCGCAGATTTCTCATCGAAATATTGAGGATGATTTGGATAAAGAATTCTCTTATTATAAATCATCGGCCTATATGCTGTACCCGGAAAGATCAGCATGCGAAGAAACAAGGTTGGCCTGCAACTAAGATCGAGGAAGAAGATATGTCGTGTGAGGCTTGTACATGTGATACAGAACTTGCTTTTATATTTGATGTGCTTCCTAGTGCCTTGTAGTCTTTTGGCATGGCTTTTAAAAAATCAAAATGAGCTTTTAGAGAAAGTTGGTCAAACGTGACTTTCTTTAATGGTTTTCAAATAAGAATTGAGGTAATTTCATTCAAAAGCTCTTCTACAAAAAGTAAAAGTAGAAGTTATGCCAAACGAGCTAATTCAGGTTGAATTTTCCATGTATTTCTAATTCTAGCATAGGTTTCATATCAAACTATTGGAATAGTATCCAACTTTTGTATTTTCTTGTTTAGTTGGGATATAAGAAAGTTAGAGACATCACTGTTTGTTTGTTACAAGTAAGAATGTTAAATGGGATGAGCTATTCGTCGACCACCCACACAGACAACTCGAATAAAGGATCTGTTTGACACGATTTTTGCTTTTGCTTTCTATAGAAGAGTTTTTGAAGGAAGTTAGTTTAATTTTTGTTTGAAAACTAATTTTTTTTAAAAAAATTCTTATTTCAAAAGTACTTTTAGAGAAAACAACATTTTATCAGCTTTTTCTAAAAATTCTTATTAGAAGTATTTTTATTTTTTTTTAATATAAAATTAGTCAAACGGATCCAAAAATAACTTTTGAACCTCAAAAGCTTATTTTGACTTTTTAAAAAACATGCCAAACGGCCCCCAGGAGTTTTTCTTGTGCCAGAACCGCTCGTGCAGCTTGTCTCGTGCAGCTTGTCTGGCAGCTTGAGGCTAAATGTTCCAAAGTGAGCATGGGCTGACTCGCCTGATGGGGCAAGCAGAATTTCACGTTTAGCTGCGCGCCAAATTTAACATTAGTAATTAGCTCCTGTTTGATGGCATTATTATGAAAAAACTGATTTTTAGAATGGTGATGTTTTCAATAATGCGTAGTTAAAAGACAGGAGAAAAATTCAAATTTACATGCAAAGTATGTTATCGTGTGAATATGTAATTGAAAATGAATATGAGAATTAATGAGTTTCGTTTTAAAAGGAAACAAACAGAAGCTTAAAATGGACGGAGTGACCAAACTATGACGAAGTTTAAGGCCAACAACCAACATGTATTAAACTCGAGAACCAAATAAATAAACAAAACACATGAATGATAAATAGTCAAATACTCGAATATAGTAGTTCACAAGCAAGGTTGGTTTTCAACATCAATACGTGATCTAAGAACAGCAATCTTTACAATCAATCCACATAGTTCGGGATTGAGTAAGCTCCGTTTCTATTAAAATCCAGAAAATGCAAGTTCTTTCAAAACCTCCTGGAATTAGGCAATACAAACGAACGGAATGCAAGGAAACTCTACTGCCATTTATATGAGCGAACAAAAGAACTTATTTCACCAAACAAGCACAGTTGCTGCATAACAATTCTTGGGTTTTCCATTATTTTTGAAGCCAAATGACAATTCTTGCAAGCTTCACTAAAAAATGTAACGGGCAAGAACCTGCATTTGAAAATGAGGACAGTCATGCATATGTCCAACTTGAAATGTTAGTGTCGATAAACAAAGATTCCTCAGTTTTCTGATGCCCTTACAGCATATAAGAACAAGGAACTGCCACCCAAGATACCTGCACTCTTATTTTATTTAAGCAGCACGACTAGCAATCTACCTGGGGACAGTAAAACCAGAAAATAGAAGGAGATGATAAATACACAAACTTGAGACAAATTGATACAGATATTATGTGCTCCAGAAGAAAAGATAGAAAGTAGCTATCCTTATGCAGAATGATCAGTGGTTTTTATATACCTGGCCAACAAAGTCAGAAAAGAGAATGGAGGATAACAAGCATACAAACTCGAGACATACTGAAATAAATAGCAGTATCTCAGAAGAAAAAGGTTGAAAGTAGAATCCCACATTTGGAATAAAATCTCATTTGTGATGCAATTTTGAGAACATGCAAAAAAAAGAAGCAAACCAAAAACCATAAAATTTCAACCTAATATTAAATGGTTTTATTTGTCCTCTCCACTATTCAATCAAAAAAGTCCTATTATTCCAGTGCAGTTCCATTGCAGAAATCGAGATAAGATGAAATCATATGGACTAACAGTTTACATACCAAATTCATAAGTACCATAAACCGACAATAAATTGTATAAACAACAGAATGGTTTGTAAATTATCACTTTGTTTAACTACATTAGCTTGGCCATTTGTTATTCTTCAACATAATCTTTTTCATTTGTCATAATTCAGAAAGGATGGTTGAGAAGCTTGAATTCAAAAATAATCCTGAGTTTATCAAGATCAGTGAAAAAATGAATGTAAAACTACACGTGAAGGATCCAAGACCATTGAAAGAGGGAATATGCACATAGGTTTCATTTTACTTAGATCAGTCTTCAGAACCAAGCAAGAAAAGAGCCATTACCTAAGTAATCTCAATATATGCGGCCCAAAGTGTTCCAGATCAAAACTGGACAACACCAAATGCTTGGAGGAAGGCCTGCAGCACCAAAAGCACTAAGAAACTCTGCAACACCCAACAGATGGAAGAGATTTTGACTGTGAAATTAGGCTTAATCTGCTTATTCAAACAGGTTTCACCTAACTAATTATTTCACTGGTCAAACTTCATCTCTGTATATCTGCACAGAGCATTAAACAAAAACTCAATATTATAATGAGACAACTTACATTGCATTAGAAAGAAGTTAGCGGTGAATCTTCAGAAAAAATAGGAAAATGGTGAAGTACAAAATGTTCTCTCTCCTAAACATGCAAAAGAAAGATCAACTTGCCTGCGAGGATTCTTCTGCCGCTGCCCAAAGTCATCATTTGCAATCTCTGCAGCAATAAATATTCAGCTACATAAGGGAAAAAGGAAGTGTAATAATTGCACGGGAAAAAAGGAAGTTGAATATATCTTACCAGGCCTATGTATGGGCTTCCCATCATTATCAACATTAGTTGCATTGTTTTCTTTGCTGCATCAAATAACAAAATTCACTATTTACTTCCACATAATTGGGAAGAGCAAACAACCATAATCCGTTCACTACAAGACAAGCATGGTAAAAAAAATGCAGGTACTAGAAACAAAATTGGATGCAGAAATACAGAGAGAAGGCAAAAAACATCTAAACAAGTATTTTACTGTACCAACTGAAAAGTGTAAGCAAGCAAACAGGAAAAAATGGATAGCAAAGTGGCAACTCCTACCGACCTTGAGGCAGCTGGTACAGAGGATGTCTGTCCAGATGGATGAGCATTATATGAACCATCAAGAGAGAGATACGGTGAACCAAATTTTGTCCCTAGAGCCCCAGCAGCACCAGCTAAAAGAGGTAACCTGAATGTCATTAAGAAAATATTACTTCGACGAAGAAGGACGAGGATATAAAATAAATTTGGTCCCATATGAAGCATACAGATCAAGTTTGCATAGGAGGTTTCGTCACCATTTGGACTTGATGATACAAACCTCTGTGTGGTGTGGAAGGTTGAATAGTTATACAAAAATTACCAAGTCATTTCAGAACTCCCTAAACCAAGTTGTGGTTGAGCTACATATCCAGGGTACGCCATGCCAACAGCAGGAACTCCAATACCACCAGGGTGCTGGCCTCCAAATTGCATAACTGAGAAATCCACCAAACAGCAATAATCATTTTTTTCAAGTAAAAGACATGAGCCACAGACCACTCACTACGAAGTAATTATAGTGAACTTGCAAAAGGTGCAAGAGTCATAACTACAAAAGGCAACCCTAATGAAAATTAGGCTCAGTGAGTGAATTGTGATGGTGGTACTTTCTTTGTAAGATACTCTCTACTGACTTACCTGGCAAGAAAGCAGGGAAATTTTGATCACCATTACCACTGCCTACATTTCCAGGGGCCCCCATAACCTGAGCTCCACTATATAGAAAGGGGCCCATTCCGCCAACTTGAACACTGCCTTTTCCTTTAGTAACCAATGCAGTCTTGGATTTACTCGAGTCTGAAGAAGATTCCAGCTCTACAGGTTCAAATGAATCTATAGCTACTGCTTTTGGCGGAGAAGTGCGTGATCCACCATCAAGATGCGGAACAAACTGCTGATCAGAAGAATGAAAAGAAGATTGAGGCCGACTTTGAACAGGATTTCTCTGAAAAGTTTGTTGCTGGGTTGGTGGAGAACCCCTGTTGACTTGATTATTAGAGACAACTGGCTTGTATGTCATTTGTGCTGAAGAATTCCCCCCTCTCCCTTGACCACGCAGAGGCAGAGGTTGAGTAGAGTTAATTGATGAAGAAGAAGGCAGCATTTGCACAGTGTTGAAAGGCTTCCCAGCCACTGTAGAAAGTGAACCATCAATATAAAGCTTATTCATGCCAATAGAATCCACTGTATCCTTTCCCTGCAGCAATGTGGCGGATTGAGCAATCGGAAAACTCTCACCAGAGGCAGATGATTGAACATTCCGACTAGTTGTACCAGCTTGGACATCCCTCCTCTGTGACAAAGTGGTCTCTTTTGTGGAAGAACCAGAGGGATAAAATGGAGGAGAAGTAATGCTCAAGTTTGATGGAAACACTTGTTTCCTAGGTGGATTTGCATCAGGTTCTACTTTTGACATTGGTATGCCAGTTCTCCCAGAGCTAACATGTGAAGGTTTTTCGATAGATTTTCCAGATCTAAAGGAGCAAATGTAAGGATAAATGTAAATGAAGAAACTTGATGAGCCTACCCCACCCGGAAAAAAAGAAAGAATAAGAACAAATGTTGGTTTGTACTCACTGTTTGCTTTGAGCACGAGGTGCCTCATTATTGTTCCTAAAAGTTGGCTGATACCTCTGAGGTCCTCGCCCCCTCACGCCCTTCATAGCATTGCTATGATTGTTATCACTATTGTGATTGTTGTTATTATTGAATGCTTTGGGCCTATGCTCTCGTGCAGATCCAATGTCTGCACCTCTATTTCTACCGCGACCCCGGTTACGACCCCTAGAAGTCCTCCTGCGCTGGAAAATGATAGCGCATATCAGGAGACCAGAAGATGATGATAAAAATACACACACATTAACCCTGATAGCGATTCAGTGAAAATACTCACATCTTCATAATGCCTTTCCTGCATCTTCAGCTCCTCAAACTTATCATGCCCCCATTTCCGATCATCTTTAGACTCCCATAACTTCCTTCCACCAAGAGTTCGCCTGAATAAAATAAAATTCACATGAAGATCATTTTCTTCACAAGCTAACATGATATATCAACAGGACGAGAGCATAAAAGATTACAACAAGGAATCCTAGTGCAACATCATATTGGAACTCCGAAATATTTCAGGACTACATTTTTTCATTTTTGTGTTTGTGTGTGTGCATTTTTAAATTGGGGTAAATGGAAGTAGAAGAAATTCCATCCACCTTTTCAACTTAATTATTACCTCGCCATAACTGAGATATTCCCTGACAATAAAGAACTTTTGTCTATTCTAAAATTCAAAAACCAAGATAATGGAACATAAAAATGAGGTGGAACCCACTTATTATTAGACCAAATTACGCTTTGATCTTTGAACATGTTCGACAAATAAATATCTCTAGCACATCTAAGAGGAGTGAGGAGAATAAAATATTAATCTAAAATTGCTACAATGCATTATAGCCTAACAGTAAGATGACATCTAGTGTATGTCTAGCAAAGCTTAACTTTTTTTTTTTTTTTAAGCTAGTCAAACTTACTTTTTATCTATACATTTCATCTACTAGTATGTTTGTAGAACCGTACTGACCAAGGTGCAAAATCTTCATCCAAAATAGCCTAGTTCGCATTTACTTCCTAATTAGCAACAGCTTTTCTTCAGGTCTTTATGTGAAGTTGCGACTTTTCCACGACCCTTTACAACATATGGCTGGTGACACGATACTTGTGCCTTGTGCTATGTGACTTCACTCTTTTCTATGTTTTTCTTGTTGTCTCTTGTGTTTTATATTCTTTAAGTTTTCTATTAACTTAAGTCAACACATGCAGAATTCACAAATAGTTGGTCAGTTCTGACTTATTTCATTTGTTAGACTTTTAATTTTAGTGGTGAATTTTGTCTTATCACATGATATTTACTTTATAAAATTAATCTATGCTCCCATGCTAATTAAGTCTAAAGTTGCAAACTAGACTTTTACTTTTGTTGAAATATATTTTTATGGATTTTTAAGATGGTTTTTGGTATATTAAAAGTATATTTCATAATTCTGTTATTTTTTTACTGAATTATGATGACGGGTAAGGGGTACACCTTAAAGCATGTCGTGCCTTGCCTTGCCTCGCAAAGCCAAAACGCCTCAAAACCCTATTTAACCTTTTTAAACCCTGAATAATAGCTCAAGTTACTATACTGTGCATTAATTTTAGGGTAAACTCTTGTCATTTTTAACATTAAGAGTAAAGCTTATGCATTTTCAGAATTTGTTTAATTAGCTCAATATTCTAGGACAGACTTGGGCTAATTTTGTACTCCTAATTGTAGAATAATTTTGCTTTAGAACTGTCCATAGCAAGTAGGAGAATTTTTTAAACAGAAACTCTATAAAGCAGTAATTTTCACCTTGTTGACTCAACCCTAAAATGTTCCCGGAAAATTTCCAGTCACGCTATTGAAAAGTGTTTGCATTAGTACAGTATGAACTGTATGGATAGGTGAACTTGTCAACAGCTTAAGTTCAACATATGAGTTTATATAAAACTGCAAACTAAGAGCATAACTCAAAAATATTAATTATAATATAATTTGTAGTTTGAACTTCACGTGACATGAAACCACCCAACAAGTTCATAAACCAATGTTAATTAACCCCAAACAGCCTAGCATTGCAAGTCAACACATCATCAATTAGGAAAGTTGAAAATACCTGTTCCGCCCTCCGACATTGTCCCGGAACCTATCATCGTGCATGTAAAATGCCCCTGCAGTGGGCACTGAATATGGCTCAATCACTTTCTTCTCCTCCTCCACCTGCTGACCATCATTAATATTATTATTATTATTATCATTATCATTCCTGATCTCATCTGCATCGTTCTTCACATGCCTTTCCTCTATTACATCTCCCTCAAACCCTCCTTTAATTTCCACTGACACGCCGCCGCCGCCGCCGCCGCGTTCCTCATACTCCACCTCCTTCTCAATTTCCTCCTCTGCATACTCGTCATCCTCCTCATAATACTCCTGTTCTTCTTCCTCCTCTAATTCATCGTCGTACACCGCAGCACCACCTTGGCCATCCGATTCCAAATCTGACTCCACACTAGGTCTTGATTTCTCCCCAAGCTCTTCCCCTTCTCCTATCTCTACCTCCTCTTCATCGTCGCTCGCCTCTCTTCTCCGCGACTTCAATGAAAGCTTTGCCTCCTCCGGATCGCTCTCGTACTCATCCGCCATCGCTTCCCCGCTCAACAAAAAAAGTTGCGAACTTTCCCACTATTCACACAAATTCCACAGAAAAAATCAATCCTTGTAGCCCTAGCCTTTTCCCCATTTTGTGGATAGATTTATGAAGTACTTGTTCACGCCTTCACGGAGTGAAGCCCTTAGGTGGTTAATTTCAATTTTGGTCATTCTACTTCCACTAAAATTGCAATTAGATCACCTTACTTTAATTAACCGTATCGTATAGTTTGCTTCAATCTAGTTTTTGTGTTAGCGTCCCTATGCTAGCTCAAATTGTTAAACTTATCGTGTTAAACTTACGTGGACCATTAAAACTCAATAGCATTTGACAAGTTTTACATATTCTTCTAATCGTAGATTACTAAAATAACTTGCCATACGAGTAAATTAGAAAGTATTTTATAAACTGATATGGCAACGGAAAAAATGAAATTGTCTAGGACTATGTTGGAAAAATGGGTTTATGGCTGACTTTGGAACTAAATTTGAGTGGGACCCGGTTGTTCATTTTGGAATATAAAAGTTGATTTGTGTTCTCCTCCGTGAGAATATCGAAATCATATATTTACTTGCCAAAAATAATGTTCGGGTGAA
>CAIGRT010236943.1:0-13536 GCA_903798405.1 Fraxinus platypoda
TGGATGGAAAGAAAATGAATTCTAGGGAATTGAATTGCCTAGAAATTGTTTTACTGAGAATTGTAATTAATTGTGTTTGATTGGTATAATTTTCCACCTGAAAAATGTTGAAAGTTTGGTGTCCGTTTGACTTTCTTTTTCATGAAAATTGTCCATTAAAGTGATAATTTTCTTTACCATTGAGTCTAGAATTTGTTTCACTTGCCAAAAAAAAAAAAAAAAAAATTTAAAAAAATTACCATTCCGAATACCATTCGTTTGATTTTGTTTTGTATGAAAATTATCAATAAAAGTGATAAAGTTTTTTAACATTGTATCTAAAAAATTTTCCAATTGCTTAAAAAAAAAAAGATGGAGAATTGGTTTTCCACAAACCCAAGGAATTGGTGAGCATGTGAGCCAAAGGTGGAAAAAAATTTCCATGGAAAATAATGCCCTATCAAACATGGTCTAATAGTATTGTCAGGAAGAAGAAAAAGAAATTCATATAATTGGAAGTTAATTAAATATCGAGTATATAGTTTATCTGTATTTAGGAGTGCTTTTACTTTTAAAGTTTAACATAAAATACATCTTACAGATATAAAAACTATAAATTAATGTGAATATTAATAAAACAAGTGATATAGAGAATTTAATCATAGTAGTAATAATAATAATAACCTCATCATCCTCTTTTCAATAGATAAAACAAGGTTTAGCTCTCAATCGTCTTCCGGAAAACCAAAAACGAATTTGAAAAAAAAAATTAAATATGTTTTATAATTGAATTTAAATATTACTACAAATATTTATAATAGCAAATCTATTAATTAAAACTAATGATCTCTGAGAATTTGTTATGGCAATCTACAAAAAATAAAAATAAAATTATTTTTTCAACTTTTGATGCACCAAACTTGCACAAAATCAATAAATAAATGCAAGATATACTTTTTTTTCTGGAAACAAAGACAAAAGTTTTATTACACACGTAGTAAGCAATGTCATACCAATTAAAGGGGAAAAAATTGGAGAAACCCAAAAAAAAGGGAATCTCTAAATATCAGACATGCATTTTAACATTCTTTGATAAACCATATCAATTGATTATCACTTTATTTCTTCTTGTCCATTGCCCTCTTCTTACTACTTTCTTCATCATTGTTCAAGCGCATAACTGCTAAGGACAGTCTTCAATTTTTTTACTTAAAGTTTCTGCCACAAGAATTCTTCTTTTTTTTGTTCATTTGGTAATCTGGTTTATCCAATTCTTTCATTTTTAACTTTGCTGCTTCTCCGCTCAAATTCAGAAGTGTTTTGAATTAAAGGTGCCATTGGAATTTTCACTCTCAACTTCATTCTCTTCACCATGATAATCATCACTTGGCAGCTCAATGTTGGAGTATTGCATCACACATTGATAGCATGGACTTGAAAAGAAAAGAAGAATTAGCTCAAAGAAGTTAGGAGTTAGCTAGCTTCGGTTATTCTAGTTCAATAATGTAATTACAAATTAGTTAAAAGTTAGTTATTATAGTTCAAATTTCTGTTATGATGTAGTATGAAATGCAATCCAAGACTTGATGTAATGAATTAGAATTCTCATTTTTCCATCCGTAAGAAGAACTGATCTTCAAGCTTGGTTTCTTTGTTTCTTTGTCTTCAACATTTTTCTACTTAATTTTTCAAGATTAATCTGATCTTCAACATGGTATCTGAGCTTGAATATTCATGATTAATGTTTTCCGCAACATACAAAATCAATCCTTCTTTGTGAAATTTTGCTCCGGAATTTTCTGCAATTTTTTCCTGAAATGAGTCTTGGGAATTCAGTTATCAACCCCACAGATGATTCTTCAAGTCCATATTATCTGCATCCAAGTGACAATCCCGGCACTTTTTTATTATCAGAAATCTTTAGTGGAGAAAACTATGTAGCTTGGAGTCGATCAATTACCATAGCCTTGACAGTCAAGAACAAGATCAAATTCATTGATGGTTATATCACTCCTCCCCCTACTGATCAAATCATCAAACATACAGCTTGGTTGCATGCGAACAATCTGGTTTTCTCTTGGCTGATCAATTCTATTTCCAAAGAGATACGAAACAGCCTACTGTTTGTAACATCTGATATGGATCTCTGGAATGAGCTCAAAACAAGATACCTTAGGAGTGATGGACCAATGGTTTTTCATCTTGAGAAATCTTTGAGCTGTATAAATCAAGGTTCTCTATCCATTACTCAATATTTCAACTCCTTTAAAACTCTTTGGGATGAATACATCAGCTATAGAGCATTTCTAACATGTGCATGTGGAAAAATGGCCTCATGCACTTGTGATTTGTTCAAGGTTCTGCAAACCAGACAACAGTCTGACTATGTCCTTAAGTTCTTAATTGGGTTAAATGATTCCTCTGCATCTACTCGAAGCCAATTACTACTTATGGTTCCATTGTCGGGGATGAGCAAAGTGTTTTCTCTACTACTTCAAGAAGAAAGCCAAAGATAACTCACAAATTCTGGCACATATAATGAGACACATGCTTTGATGGCCAGCAAAATTACCAGCTAAAAACATTCAAGGATAAATCCAATTCGTCTACTTTACACTGCACCTATTGTGGCTATAATGGACACAGAGTAGACAAATGTTTCCAACTTCATGGGTATCCCCCTGGCTGGACTGGACCAAAAGGAAAAAGGAGAGTCTCTGCACATGCTGTTCTTGTAAGACAGGAAGTCCAAAATCAGAAGAGTGATAAGCAACCAAAGTTTTCTTTCACTCCAGAGGAATTTCAAAAATCAATGGCACTTGCTAATCTAACATCATCTGATTCTTCTGCCCAGAATAATGTTCAGCCAGCTGCTAATATTGCCTCTACATCTCAGTTTTCTGGTAAAACACACCCTATATCACAATCAGGTTATTGTAATTTTGCTTCATCCACATTGCATCAAACTTATCCTGGATTCTAGACACAGATGCAATAGATCACATGATCTGTTCACCACTCCTATGCTACTCTACACCTAAATCTGTCAATACATTCATAAATCTTCCTAATAGTATTAAGGTTCCTGCATCACACATTGGGACCGTATGCCCCTTCAACACCTTGTTCCTTCACAATGTTCTATGTGTTGCCTCTCTCATTTAACTTGTTATCTATCTCTAAGCTTACCAAGCAATCTAACATTTGCCTTACTTTCACTGCTTCTTACTGTACTCTGCAGGACTCATCAATGAAGAAGATGATTGGGATTGCCTTTGAGAAAGGACTTTACCACTTGATACAAGATTCATCAAAGGCTCAAACCTGCAAGCTTCAGCTTAATTCTGCATCTTTTGCTTCAGCTATTACTCACAATCAGTTAGATATATGGCACTACAGACTTGGACATGTATCTAGTTCAAGATTATTCTCTCTCAAACAAATAGAACCTTCTATTACTCTTGATTATAGACATGTTTGTGATATATGTCCTCTAGCACAACAAAGAAAACTTTCTTTCCCTGTATCACAAAGCAAATCCAAGAAAAAGTTTGACTTGATCCATTGTGACATCTGGGTCCTTTTGGTACTACTTCATATTGTGGTTTTAAATATTTTTTAACCACAGTAGATGATTTTACAAGGTGCACATGGTATACATGATGAAGGTCAAATCAGAGGTACCATCCTTAATCAAAATCTTTTGCAAATGCTGAAAAATCAGTATTCTGTCAATGTCAAAACCTTACGTTCTGATAATTGTTCATAATTTTTTCTCACCAAATTTTACAACAAACATGGCATTTTGCATCAACGAAGTTATGTAGAAACTCCACAACAAAATGGAGTTGTGGAGAGAAAACATCAACATCTATTAGGTACCGCTAGAGCACTGATGTTTCAAGCAAACTTACCCTTAAGTTTCTGGAGTGATTGTGTACTTACTGCAGCCTACATTATCAATAGAAACCCTATACCACTCCTCCATAACAAAACCCCTTTTGAAATGTTATTTGACAAACCACCTAATCTTTCCCATCTAAAGGTCTTTGGCTGCCTCTGTTTTGCATCCACATTGACAAACCACAGACAAAAATTTGATCCAAGAGCAACAAAATGTATATTCTTAGGATATCCATCTGATTACAAAGGATACAAACTTATGGATTTAAGGACCAACAAGATAATTGTTTCTAGAAATATTACATTCCATGAAACAATCTTTCCTTTCAAAGCCCTTCGAGCAAACCAAGAATCACATTCTTTCATGTTTCCTAATTCAGTATCCTTCCCAGAAACTTATCATAAAAGTTCATATTTACCTCTAGATCAAAACACTAAACCTTCAACCTCCCCCTCTTTCGAGCCAGTCACACATATTGAACAAGTCTCTTCTACCTCCTATCCAATATCTTCTAATCAAATACCAGATCAAAATGATCAACAACTCAGAAAATCTAGCAGAGTTAAATACACATCAAATCATCTGCAAGATTACTATTGTGGTAATGTCTCTTCAGCTCAAAGGATAACCCAGGCATTTTCTTCAACTGATGAATCCTCAACTACAGGTACTCTCTATTCTATTCAACATTTTATTTGAGCCAATAGGCTATCTACTTCACATAAAGCTTTTGTAGCATCTATCTCAAACTCCTCAGAACCTAAAATATTTAAACAAGCCTCTCAAATACCTGAATGGCAAGCTGCTATGAAAAATGAAATTAAGGCTTTGGAGTCAAATAAAACTTGGGAGCTTGTTACTCTTCCTAAAAACAAAGTAGCCATTGGTTGTAAATGGGTTTTTAAGATTAAATACAAAGCTATGGAACCATTGAAAGGCATAAAGCTAGATTGGTGGCAAAATGGTATACTCAACAAAAAAGTTTAGATTTCTTTGATACATTTTCTCCTGTAGCAAAAATCACCTCTATTTGACTCCTACTTGCTACAGCTGCAATAAAAAACTGGCATCTTCATCAACTAGATGTGAATAATGCATTTTTACATAGAGATTTACATCAAGAGGTATACATGGAATTGCCCTCTGGATTGACTGCAGAAGGTGGAAAGGTTTACAAATTACTGAAGAGCTTCTATGGTCTAAAGCAAGCCTTTCGCCAATGGTTTGCCAAGCTGTCCAATGCACTTATCGACTATGGTTTTGTACAAGGGAACTCAGATTGTTCACTATTCATCAAGAAATCTGACTGTTTCTTTATTGCATTGTTAGTCTAAGTGGATGATGTAATATTAGCCAGTGATAGTATTTTGGAAATTCAGAAGTTAAAAATATTTTTACATAACAAGTTCACCATCAAAGATATAGGGCAGCTGAAATATTGTCTTGGTATAGAGGTTGCAAGGTCAAAAAATGGCATCTCTTTGTACCAACGAAAATATGCACTTGATATCCTTGAAGACACAGGTTTAACGGAATTAAAACCAGTTGCTTTCCCCATGGAATCCACTCTCAAGTTGTCTGCAACTTATACAAATTTATATAAGGATCCTTCAAGCTATCGAAGACTTGTTGGGAGGTTACTATATTTAACCATCACACGGCCTGACTTAGCCTACTCTGTCCAAGTACTTAGTCAGTTCCTTGCTAAACCGCTGGTAAGTCACCAACAAGTAGCAACCAGAGTATTGAGGTACCTAAAGGCTACACCAGGGCAAGGCCTGTTCTTCCCATCTTCTTTAGAACTACAACTAAAGGCTTTTTCAGATAGTGATTGGGCAGGGTGTATAGACACTCGCAGGAGTGTCACTGGCTTTGGAATTTTTCTTGGCAACTCTTTGATTTCTTAGAAATCAAAGAAACATGTCACCATCAGTCGTTCTTCAGCAGAGGCAGAGTATCGAGCCCTTGCAACAACTACTTGTGAAATCCAATGGCTCCTCTATGCATTACAGGACCTAAACATTGCTCATCCACAACCAGCTTTACTCTATACAGACAGTAAATAAGCACTATCCATAGCCACAAATCTAGTCCAACATGAGTAGACAAAACACATCCAAATTGATTGCCACCTTGTTCGAAAAAGTTGCACCAAAGTGTCATTAAGCTATTCCACATTCCATCCAGACTTCAGCTTGCAAATATCTTGACAAAACCCATCAGATCCTTACCATTTCATCATACTCTTCACAAGATGAACCTTCTTAACATACATGTTCATCTTGAGGGAGGGTGTTGGAGTATTGCATCACACATTGACATCATGGAATTGAAAAGAAAAGAAGAATTGGCTCAAAGAAGTTAGGAGTTAGTTAGCTTCGGTTATTCTAGTTCAATTAGTTCAATATTGTTATTACAAATTAGTTAAACATTCCATCCAGACTTCAGCTTGCAAATATCTTGACAAAACCCATCAGATCCTTACCATTTCATCATACTCTTCACAAGATGAACCTTCTTAACATACATGTTCATCTTGAGGGAGGGTGTTTGAGTATTGCATCACACATTGACATCATGGAATTGAAAAGAAAAGAAGAATTGGCTCAAAGAAGTTAGGAGTTAGTTAGCTTCGGTTATTCTAGTTCAATTAGTTCAATATTGTTATTACAAATTAGTTAAAAGTTAGTTATTATAGTTCAAATTTCTGTTATGATGTAGTATAAAATGCGGTCCAAGACTTGATGTAATGAATTTGAATTCTCATTTTTCCATCAGTAAGAAGAACTGATCTTCAAGCTTGGTTTCTTTGTTTCTCTGTCTTCAACGTTTTTCTACTTAAGTTTTCAAGATTAATCTGATCTTCAACACTCAATGCTTGAAGATGATGCCCTACTTGCGCCACTTGTTTTTTTTCATTCATCACCTCTGCTACTGCCGCCACTTTCTCTACTCTGTCTTCTTTTGAATAATAGCACTAGTTTTTATGACTAAATATAATTATTTTTAAAAAAAATTAATTCTTGTATTTATTTCTCGAAATGAGCATTTTTTTTTACTATAAGGAAAAAGGTAACATTTCTAAATACATTAAGAAAAATCATTCATGCGAACTAAGCCAAACGTGGTCTAAAGTTCAATGTTTGTTAGATTTTGAAGAAATGTTGAAAACTATGAGTTGCATGAAGAAAAATACTACGAGAGAAAATGCTCACTGGTTTTTGTTCTTTAATAATGGTCACTTGTTTTTTCTTATGCTAAAAGCTTCATAATTACTTTATTCCTTCCTCCCAAAACCTGCGATTTGCATTCACTTGTCCATTGATTTCCTGGTACGACTCCATTTTTCAAAAAGTTCTGTATCTATGCAATAAATTGATCAAATGAGAGTTTTAAAAATCTATCCTTCAGGATCCATATATTGGTTGCACATGATTTGATGTTAAATCGATATTTTGAAGAAGGTAAAAAAATGTTAATTCAGTGTCAAGTTTATTGTATTTACATTATTATTATAAGAGCTTTTAACTTTTTAAATTTTTACATAATATACGTAATATGAATATATGAAATACAAATTAAAGACAGTATCACTAAATCGAGCCAAATAGAGAAATGATAAAAAATCAACTTCGTCATCCTCTTTTTGCATAATTAAATAGATAAAACAAAGTTTATCGCTACAAAAAAACATATGAAGAATTTGAAAAAAAAAAAAGACATACATATTTTATTATTAATTTTAAAAAATGTGAAACCTATTCTTTAAAACCAATATTCTGGTTCAAAAAAAGAGTAGAATGGAAAAGATTGAGAATTTGTTATGGAAGCAAACAATCTGCCAAAGATAATTCATTTTGTCAACTTTTGATGCACCAAACCTGCACAAAATCAATTAATAAATGCAAGATAAACCTTTTTTTACTACACACATAATAAGCACTGCCATACTAATTAAAGGGAAAAAATAAAAATCAAAAAAGAAAGAAAACACTAAATAGCAGACATGCATGTTTCGCTCTTTCTTTAATAAATCATGATCACATGAGCAGATCACCACTTATTTTCTTGTCTGTTGCCCATGTTTTTGCTACTTTCTGCAAGTGCATAGCTGATAAGGAGAGTCTTTCCTTGTCAAAGTCTCTGCCACAATCAATCTTCTTTTTTGGTTCACTTGGTAAACTGGTTTGTCCAATTCTTTTATTTTGAACTTTGATTCCACACGGCTCAAATTTTCCATTGTAGAACATCAACAATGCTCTCTTCATTTGAAGGGAGTTTTCTAGGGAAGCCATGGAATTAAGTGCGACGTCAGAAATTTCACTCTGAACTTCATTCTCTTCACCATCATCATTATCACTTGACTGCTTCATACTTGATGATGATGTCACCACTGGCACATGGAAGATTCGACATTCCTCATTTCTTTTTCTTCCTACATTTCCTTCACCAGTGCACCAGTATTCTTCATTCCTCCACATTTTCTACTGCTGTCACTTTCACTACTCTCTCTCTCTCTCTCTCTCTCTCTCTCTCTCTAGCAATAGTACTAGTTTTTATTTCAAAAATATAATTTTTATTTCAAAAATATAATTTTTATTTTAAAATTATTTCTTACTTTAACATAAAATAAATAACTTACTTTTTTCTATTTTTAACTCATAAATTTATCAATTCATAAACCAATGTTGATTTTGTTAATGCCATTCTCTTTGACTTGAAGTCCAAACTAGAGTCTTTTAAGCTTAAGTTTTACAATATGATATCCAAATTAAATCTAATCAAACTTGCCACAAGTACAAATAAATTAAAGCATGATATGGTCTTGAAGAAGATGAAACAAATGAAACAAATCCATATATTTTGAATTTAATTGAATGTCGAGTTTATAGTATTTTCAATGTTGTTGTAAGAGTACTTCGACATTTTAGATTTTTACTTGTTATACATATTACGAATATAAAAATATAAAATAAAGAGAGTACCACCAAATCTATATATATAGAGAGAAATAAGAATAAAAAAACTTGATCATCCTATTTCTCATAGTTAAATAGAAAAAACAAGGTTTAGATCTCAATTGTTTTTCGGAAAAATATGTAAAGAATTTGAAAGAAGAAAATAAAAAATGTCTTGTAATTTAATATAAGTACGACAATTTAATACAGCAAATCTATTAATTAAAACAAATGATCCCCGTCGTAGGAAGAGTGGAACGATAATGTATTTAGAATTTGCTATGGAACCATACAATCACAAAAAAAAAAAATACTAAAAAAAAAAATAATAAATAAATAAATAAAAATTATTTTGCCTACTTTTTATGCACCAAATTTGCACAAAATCAATAAATAAACGCCTCATAAACCTTTTTTTTTTTTTGGAAGCAAAAGAGAAGTTTTATTACATACGTAATAAGCTATGCCACACAATTTAAATGGGAAACAATTAGAGAAATCCATAAAATAGGGGAAATCCTAAATAGAAGACATGCATGTTAGCATTCTTTGATAAATTTTGATCACGTGAATTGATCATCACTTAAGTTTCTCTTTGTCCAATGCCAGTGCTCTTACTACTTTCTTCAACATTGTTCAAGCGTATAACCGGTGAGGACAATCTGCTGTATTGTTGCTTAAAGTCTCTGCTACAATCAATCTTTTTTTTTTTGTTCTCTTGGTAATCTGATTTCTCCAATTCTTTCGTTTTTAAATTCGAATCTTCGATGCTCAAATTCAGAAATGATTTGGACTTTCTATTGTAGAACGTAGACAATCCTTTCTGAAGAGAATTTTACATGGAAGCCATGTTATTAAAGGTGCCGTTAGAACTTTCAATCTGAACTTCGTTCTCTTCACCATTGTCATCATCACTTGGCAACTCAATACTCAAAGATGATATCACCGCTGCGATGGGAGGAATTCGACATTCCTCACTTCTCTTTTCCCCAACATTTTTTCACCCGCGCATCCTGTATTCTTCATTCCTTACCTTTACCGCAGCTACCATGATCACTACATTATCGTCTTTTGAGTGATAGTACTAGTATTTATCACTAAATATAATTACTTTATTAAATTTTATTTCTTAACTTCACATAAAATAAAGGAAAAATTGCAGCAACGGTCTCTAATCTTTCCATTTTTTGCAGACTTTACCATAACCTTCATTTTGTGCCAAATGAGGTCCCTAACCTTTCATAAATATGTAGTCGGGATCCCTTTAGACAGAAACCGTCCAAAACACCGTCAGGTGATCTGGAAAATTAAAAAAATCAAGTATATTGACCCTTTTAAGGAGGGACAATTTCGTACAATCACTATTCCTCATTAAATTTAAAAATTGAAAATAACTATTTTTTTCCCACTCACATTCACGTTACACAGTTAGAAAGATAAACGGTCATCATTTACAATGCCTAGTGAAGAAAGCCATGACTCTGCTGATAATGTTGAAGATTTTGTTACATACGAAGCCCTCTTCATGCTCCTCCTGCTCCTGTATACGGTGAGTATTTTTTTTTTAAATCTTTAAAAATTATCGGGCTCATTGTTACGCACTGAGCCGTGATGTGGTTTCTTCTACTGTAATATTGCATATTTTTTATTATTTTATATATTTGGATATACCATAAAACGTGCAATAGCTATGGGTTCACATTATACATTCATGTACTGTGAGACTAGGGTTTGTACCTGATGATCATTTTGAATGAATTTATTTTACATGAGAAATTTCTACTTATTTCACCGTAAAGCTACACCATGGTGGTATATTTTTCGTCAAGATACGCAATTTTATGTATGATCATGGTAAGGTAACATATCTTGATTACGTGAATCAGGATTGATTTAATAGATTTCCATTGGACAATGCCTTGAAAATGTTGGGATACCCACAAAGAATGAGGTATCTCTATAAGGTTGAAAAAAAGAGATTTAGTAAGGTATCTTTCTGGTTGGTGAGGGGTGCAGATTTCATGAATTTAGTGAGATTGCTTGGAGATAAGTGGATTGTTGAGTTATGGTGTTTACATGTGGTTGAAGTGTTAAGAGTTTCTATGGGATGAAAATGTGAGAGATGATATTTCAATTGTGGATGTTGACACATGTGAGGTTTTGGAGAAGGTGGAAGAAACAGGAAATGCAGAGGATAATGGTCAACTTGGGCACCATATACAGCATGCATTGGAGGTGTATGATGAATTTGTAGATGGGAGTGATGTGTATACAGTGAATGAGGTTGAGAGTGCAGGTGAAATAGATGTAATGCAAGCAGACACAGATGGTGATCATGAGATTCATGTTGAAGTGGAAGTGTACATGGGTGATAATACTGATAGAGATGCTCATGTTGGGACATAAGCTCAAGAGATTGGGAAAATGTAGAGGTTGCAATGGGTGAACCTGTAAGTGATACTGATTTTGGTGTGGCGGTTGTTGAAAATTTGGAGCCTGTAGAAGATAAACCTGCAGATGTTGAACTGGAAGCAACATTTGAGGAACCTGCAGACTATACAATGGATGAGGAACCTGCAGATGTTGAAGTGGGGGAACCTACAGTGCATCTTGATGATAATGCACCCACTATTGATGATACTCCACATGAACGTGCAATTGAAGTTGAAGTGGAGGCTACAGAGGATGATACTCCACATGAAAAGGCTAATAATGCACCAATTGGTGAGGAAAATGTGGTGGATGATTTTTCAAGTGATGGGAAACATGTAGTTGAACCTAAAGTTGAACATGATGGGGACCATGAATTTGAAGAATGACACTTTGAGGACTTTAGTGATCCAAAATATGATCAGCAGGAAAATGTTGCCGAAGATGACATTGATGAAGATGTATTCTTTAGGCTGATTGAACCTCTTGACATTGGCATTGATAATATGGGGAATGAAGTTCAGGGAAATGCAGGACCTACAAATGGTGATGAAACATAATGCGAAGACTCCGGTGACTTGATAAGTATTCCAAGTGATAGTGAAGAAGGGAATTCATCCTCAAGATCTGGGAATGAGATTTTGTTTAACCCTGCAACTGACATGCAAGATCCAAAATTCAAGATAGGTAATGTTCTTTTGTACTTCTTTCCTTTCTTATTATGCAGTGTAGTAATGGTAAAACAAAGACAATTGACATGCTCTATTCCATAGGAGAAAATTTCCTTTCTATTTATGAATTATTCATTTTCAGCAAAGAAGATGAACATATGAAAGACAAAACATCAAAGTACAATTGAATAATAACATGTTTTATTACTAGAAAATAAGTAAGAAGACAACAAACCACACGAATTTTCACTGTGAGACCCACATCACAACACAAAAACCCAATATATTAGCTCATACCTAACCCAGATCTAGGTACAAACCCATTTCACTAAAACTACACATACAAATCCAATGAGCCAAGTCTTCCATATTGTACGACCTCTTGAATGGAAGGCGTTTATTTCATGTTCCATCTCCCTTCTAGCCCTAGAAGTCTAGGAATTAACTCATTCGATCTCTCCAACATTGGCTGGTTAACCTAGTCGAAGAAATTACATCCACCCGCATCTTTACGTCGTGGGCAACTGAAAAATCTTCTTCCTGGGTTCAAGTTCGTCCATGAAGTCTTCATCTTCACAGGGAACCCACATCTACAAACATTCATCTCCATCGCTTTTCTGAAAAGCGTCTGACAGTTACTGGAGGGAAAGAGAATAAATATTATTCAACGATGCGGAGGGAAATGTACAGTGATTTGAACAGTATCAAATGAGAAATAGTGATTGGGCGAAATTATCCCTCTTTAAAAGGGTCAATATAGCAGTTTTTCTAATTTTTCAGGTCAACTGACGGTAATTTGGACGATTTTCGTCCAAATGGACCCTATCTGCATATTTATGAAAGGTTAGAAATAAATTTTGTACTTTCTCGAAATGATTACTTTTTTTACTATAAGGAAAAAAAAAGTATAATTTCTAAGTACATTTAAAACAAATCATTCTTACGAATTAGGCCAAATAGGGTCTAAAGTTTTAGATTTTGAAAAAACTACCAAGTTAGATGAAAAAATTACTAAGTCAAAAACCTCACTGTTTTTAGTTCTTTAATTATAGTCACTTAATTTTCCTTTCACTAAAAGCTTCAGAATTACTTTATTCCTTCCCCACAAAACCCTCGATTTGGATTCACATGTCCACTAATTTCCTGGTAAGACTCCATTTTTCAGAAAGTTCTGTATCTATGCGACAAATGGATCAAATAAGAATTTTAAAAATCCAGCTATAAAGGGAAATTGGCACAATGATGCAATCAACCCAATGGGCTGAAACTGTTGACCCAGTTAACTGAATCAACTTGTTTTATTACTTGGTGCAAAAACGTGTGTGGATTGAATGAAGAAGTCATGTTTTACTTACCTTTTACTTTGGACGGTCAGGATGTCACCAAGTGAAATCACCACAGCCGTTGGATGAAGGTCACTTTTGGAGACTCCTATAAAAGGCTCATCTAGGGTTTGTATAGTGATCTGACTCTCTGATTTCTCTCTCTCTCGATTGTTCTGCGCCGTTCGAATCTCTTTTCTCAATAATCTGTTGAAATCAAATATACTCTTTTGATTTCTTTGTTCTCTCGAAAAGAGTTGTAATCTTGTGTG
>CAIGRT010236973.1:0-30094 GCA_903798405.1 Fraxinus platypoda
TCCTTACTCCAGGCTAAAGAGTCTTCCTTTACCCTCAAGGAACACACATACACGCATGAGTATGTAAAAGCCAAGGCATTTTAAAAAGTTCAGGTGCTAGCGTGGCTTAAAGGGCAAGTTCAGTCTGTTTAGTGGGAAGAACATGATCTTTTTCTGGGAGGTTTTCATAGGCTGAGGATTTTGGGCTAATTATTGAGCAAATGGGTGTTGCTACGGTTGCTGAATTGAAACCAATTATTTCAGGGAAAAGGGCATTTCGTCCCAGTTCAAGTGCAAAACATGTTACAGAATGGTAACTTTTCCCCTCAATTTTGCCACATTTTTTCGAAGAGTTTCATCTCAATGCTTGAACGTTAAGTACATATTGGGCTCTGATGATTCTGCATTTGACTTGAAAACCCCTCTATTAATCTATTCACGTTGTGGGTTTTCTGTTGGATTTCACATTTTGCTGGATTTGAATTCCAAAATGTAGAAATCTGTGCTTATGTTTTCTTCTAGATATCATTATTATTGATGCTTAATTATCCCAGTAATCACTTGAAAAGTGTACAACAGATGTATGGTAATTCACATAGTTTTTAAAGGAGAAATAGTAAGAATCTAGTTTTAATCCCTGCAAACGGAATCCCACTTACTAAAGTTTGATGAGTTTTCATTAAAATTTCAAAATCAATCCTCTCTAGTAGGATTTGGAGTGAATTGTTCCTAGATCCTGCCGATAATTATCAGTCTCTTATCTCATATCCTTCAAATTATAGTGGAAGAAAACAAATGTCGTGTAATCTATAATACGAAGTTTTGTGGCTAAACAAGCATTGAATTGTCTTTCCATGAGATCCTCCTCAAATCATGGAACCACTGTATTTCAAAGTTATTCAAAATATTTTCTTAGCTTTCAGTTGTGACAAACATTTTTGTACTGTATTTAAAGGCAACAAATTAGTAATGAAATGTGAATGAGATTATATTCAAATAGCTGTTGATTATTTCACGGTATCAGAGCCTCATTAAGCTCTAACGAGCAATTCGATCCGGTTAAGACTCCAAAAGTGAGCATACGGATTTCAAGATTGGTCTGCTCAAACGAGCCACNATAGCTGTTGATTATTTCACGGTATCAGAGCCTCATTAAGCTCTAACGAGCAATTCGATCCGGTTAAGACTCCAAAAGTGAGCATACGGATTTCAAGATTGGTCTGCTCAAACGAGCCACCATCTTGCGGGGGCATATTAAGGGATATAATCCCACATTGAATAAAGATGTAAATATAAACCAACTTATAAAGGATTAGGTTACTCCTCTTAATAAGGTTGACCTTTTAAGATGGAACTCCAATTCTTAACATAAATATGCCAGATAAAACATGGGATTTACCCCATGCTAATGTGTTTATCCCAAGAAGTACTATAATTTCATGAACAATTGAACTATTGTACAATTGCTGTTTTAGTAACAACCGAAATTCTGGTTTCTGTCCTTTCATTAAATACAAAGAAACACCAAATCTGTAAATTGAGTAGATCCCATGTTATAAGTTCCAGCTAACTTGTATTTAATCAATAAACATCCTCCAACTTTTGTTTGTCCACTAATAGAGAAGTTCTGATACATCTTGAAAAACCGAACCAAGACTAAATTTTTCAATAACAAGATCATGAATCATTACTCTTCCATTTGGAATAAAATGTCTAATAAGATAAAATTATTTGTGCACGTACAAGTGACTTTGCTGAAATATATCATGAGCAGAAAGGATTGAGCTGTCACATTCAGTCTGCTATCATTAAGTCCTCAGTTTTCCACTGTGGCCTCCATATTATATAGCTCAGACCAAGATGAGTAACATAGTCCACAGGTTTGGAGACTTCACTGTGCTTGAATCTGTGTAGCTGTGAAACATATATTCTCGACTACGATGAATCGAACATGGAAAAACATGTATAACAAGAAGCTGATGATCGATTTCTTATTTTTCTTGGTTATGAAATCAAATTAGCAATTTATGCAATCTTTCTTGTCTTCCCTTTGAAAATTTTAATTTTTTCATTGTTATATATTTAATTAGAATTTTGTTTTACAGGCCTATATCCGATGTTTCCAGTGATCTAACCATTGAAGTCAGAACAGAAAGTTTTGCACTTCACAAAGTAAGAACAATGTGACTTACAAATTATATATTGTCTTGCACTTTGAATTCTTTAGATGGCAGGGTAATCTAATCAAAAGTTTTGCTCGTCGGAGGAGTTGAATTCTATATAAATAGGTAATTATCATATGGTGATTCTAGTCAAACCTAATGCCAGAGAAACCTTTCTATATTGTTATTGGCTTATTGATTAAAGTTAAACCGTGGACCAAAGGTTACTATAGATATGGCGAGGTTATGAATATCAAGTTGACTTCCTGGAAAGAAATTAATAAGAATTGATTCTTTCGATGCAAATTTTTACTACTGAATCTAAGGCATGCATACTTTGTCAATTAGCAAACGTTCATGAAATGAAAGCTCATTTTAAGATTATAATATGATTTTTTCTATTTCTTTTGCAGTCCCCCCTAGTTTCTCGAAGTGGAAGAATAAGAAAATTAATGTTGGAAGCAAAAGATTCCAATATTTCAAGGCTGAATCTTCCTAGTGTTCCTGGTGGATCACAGGCATTCGAGCTGGCTGCAAAGTTTTGTTATGGAGTGAACATCGAGATTTCAATATCAAATGTTTCTATGCTGCGATGTGCAGCGCATTTTCTGGAAATGACCGAAGAATTTTCTGAGAAGAACCTGGAAGGTAGGACTGAAGTATATTTGAAGGATACAGTACTGCCAAACATATCAAACGCAATATCTGTACTGCATCACTGTGAAAGTCTTTTACCGATCTCAGAAGACATTAACCTGGTTAACAGGATAATCAATGCAATCGCAGATAATGCATGTAAGGAGCAGCTAACGTCGGGGTTATCAAAGCTGGAGCATAACTTCCCTTCAAAACCTACCCAATGCTTTGAAGAAGTAACACCTTCCGACTGGTGGGAAAAGTCGCTAGCATTTCTGAATCTCGATTTCTTCCATCGAGTTTTGACTGCAGTCAAATCAAAGGGCATAAAACAGGATATAATCAGCCGAATTCTGATAAATTATGCTCAAAATTTTCTTAAAGGCCTTGTAGGAAGGGATCCTCAATTGGTCAAAGGAAGTTCCGCAGATCTTGACTTGCAGAAGAAACAACAGGTCACCATTGAAACAATAGTTAGTTTACTACCAACCCAATCACGAAAAAGCACAGTTCCGATGGCATTCCTTTCAAGTTTGTTGAAATCTGCAATAGCAGCATCAGCATCAACATCTTGTATATCTGATCTCGAGAGGCGGATTGCCCTGCAATTGGATCAGGCAATTATAGAAGATGTTCTCATTCCTGCAAACCTGAAGGGAAACAACCACAGCCCATTGTATGACACAGATTCAGTCTTGAGGATTTTCTCAATTTTCTTGAATCTTGATGAGGATGATGAAGAGGATAATCACCTGAGGGATGAAAGTGAGATGATTTATCACTTTGACAGCCCTGGATCCCCAAAGCAAAGTTCGATAATTAAGGTGTCAAAGCTGTTGGACAATTATCTTGCGGAAGTTGCATTGGATTCAAACTTGGCTCCATCGAAGTTCGTAGCGCTAGCAGAATTACTTCCAGACCACGCTCGTATGGTCTATGATGGATTATATCGAGCTGTAGATATCTTTCTAAAGGTGAGATGAATAACTCTTTCAATCTCAAACAATAAATGGCAATACGCAGGTTCAAGCTATAGGCACACTGCATCTTTTTACACATTTTCAATGTATTGAATGGGCTGCTGAGAGCGTAAATGGCCCAGCATTGCCTAGGTAGCATGGCCAGTGGCCTTTGCAAGCCTTAATAAAAAGATTGTGACTTAGGCTATGTGCATTTTGCATAGAGCTGGGCTCTCTGAAAATGCAGAGGCGACCAACAAGAGCCCAAAAGTTGGGACAAGTTGTGGCAGCGATTTTATTTTATTTTTTAATTATTTTTATAAAAAAACAAATTACCAAAAGTACAGAATACGAAAACTGTTTGGCTCTGGTGGCAAGCCTGGCCATGGCCCAAAAAGATTGGCACTTGGCCTCGTTTCTTTATAGATGGGCCAACGAGCTAATGTGTTCATCAACATTTTACACCTCTGGTTGCCTGGTTTGGCCCATTTTACACCTCTACATACCATTTTACATCTCTATGCCAATGTGTTCATCAACATTTTGTGACTCACTGGCAGGTTCATCCCAACATAAAGGACATGGAACGTTACCGGCTATGCAAAATGGTCGACTCTCAGAAGCTGTCTGAAGAAGCATGCAGCCATGCTGCTCAGAATGAACGATTACCGGTGCAGATGGCAGTCCAAGTATTGTACTTTGAACAGATCAGAATGCGTAATGCTATGAACGGGGTTGGAGGGCACAATCAATTATTCTTTGGCCTGAATGGACAATTCCCACAGCGCTCAGGTAGCTGTGCAGGAAGCGGATGCATCTCTCCAAGAGATAATTATGCTTCAGTAAGAAGAGAAAACCGAGAACTGAAGCTTGAAGTTGCACGAATGAGAATGAGGCTAACGGATCTTGAGAAAGACCATGTCTCAATGAAACAGGAGCTCGTGAAGCCCCACCCTGCCAACAAGTTATTCAAATCATTTACGGAAAAGCTGGGCAAGCTCAATTCACTCTTCCGGATTAAAGCAAATGCGGGATAAAGCTAATTCAGAAAATCGGTTTCTTTTCCAGAAGAGAAGGCGTCACTCAGTTTCTTGATCGCTCGTACACGTGAATAAAAATGATTTTATAGATTTCTACTGATATTTTGAGTGAATTCTTGTTTCACAGTGCAAGTTTCTTTGTGCTCCTTTGTCAAGTGATATTTTTGGTTGTTTATTTGATGGAATCTTGAAAGCAGATAATAGAAGTTGTATTCTAAAATATATCTACAGTGTGGGGAAATTTTTGTCCTCAGTTTCAAATGTAATACATGCTTGAAGTTTCCTTTTTCTAGCTGATTCATTTGTTAGTTCCAGGTTTATCTGATTTATTTGTGTGGCGTGTTTTTCACGATGCTCCATCTAGTTTGATGTAGCGGAAGCTTATGAGAAATAACAAAATCTCACGAACATTCAAACTTGTTGATTCGCTTACGAATGCCAAGAAAAGCCATTATTGTAGAAAACTTCTCACAAGCTTTATTATAATCAAAATTAACCAATTGCGAGTGGCTGCCAGAGCGATGTTTTGGGATGGTTCTTTCGACACAGAAAATGCTGAATTGTTAGCCTTGCGTGTAGAGCCTGTAGGCCTTATGCCTTTGTATGGTCCGGAAATTGAACTTGCAGATCGACACGATGGAGTGCGATGCTCAGAAAGTGGTTCTTGGGGATTAATGGTGCCAAATCGTCTGGCTCTTCTTCCGGAAGTTTAAGTTTGGCTCTTGTCCCATAGCTTCTTTGTGACTGGTGCATATTCGTTGAAGAATTTTTTTTGCCTATAAAAAAAGCTAAAATCGAATTGTATTAGTGGATAAGTCCTAAAAAAATATTTCTTTGAAGACTATCTTGTTTAAAAGACTATCAAGTTCACCCAACTGAGAGTAAGAAGGCCTGCCAATTACCAACATGTATCTGTAAACATTTCTTTGAACCAATCAGATTGATATAACTAGTTATTCAACATAAAATAAGAGAAAAAAAAAAAAAAAAGGAAGAATCTCGAATTAAGATATTTTAAAAAGGTTTATGAATCAGAAAAATATATTATATAAATTCCACTACATGTAAATGGACAAGACAACTGATGAGTTCTATATATGCAGTATTTGTAAAGCGTGACTAGGCATGGAAACGAAGTTTCAAGCTTTACGAGTTTTAAGCGAGCCTAAGCGACGTCTAGACGTAAACAAATGTTTTCTTATTTTTAATATTATTTTAAATTTTTAATCATTTTAAAAATAATTTAATAATTAAAATTATACAAATCAAACATCTAAAATTATAAAATATTGTATTTACTTAATAATTTCTATAACTACTCAATTATACAATTTTCAAGTTTTCGAAATACAAAAACTAGACTATTTTTTATAATATCAATTTTCAACTAGACGAGTCATACTTAATAGGATTATAGGAACTTCATACATGCTTTCGAAGTTTTCAATAAAATAACGAGTTTCAAAATCGTAATTACATATGTAGATAACACCGTAACTTAATCTTATTTAACTCTTTATCGAATAAAATCGTTTTTAATTTTTGTAGAGATAAAGTATTTTAAAAACTTGAAATTAAAGTCAAATGAAAAGTTTTTTCAAAAATAAAAAAATTAATAAATTAAACTAGTCAAATAAAAGACTTTAAAAAAAAGGAGAGAAAAATAAAAAAAATTAATAAAGCATGCTTAGGGAGGATGAAAGAGAGGAAGGAAAAAATTCAGTCATTTAAGAATTGAAAAAAAAAAGGAGTCTAGACGCAAAGCAATGCATTTTGCTCGAGTTTCAAGCTTAGACGATACCTAAACGAGCTTTTTAGAACACTGATTTTATGATATTCATTTTTTAATTTTGTGCCGCAGATAGTATTATATATATGCTTATATACCGGTTGAATAATCCTTTTAGAATAATGATAATTTTCTATATTGAATCTACTTTTGTGGTTACATAAAATTATTTATGACAAGAACCAAAAAAAAAAAAAAAAGTTAGTGATACATCGAAAGATGAAATACAACATTATGGTGGTTTACTTTTGAAGTTACTTGTGGATATCGGCGTTTAATTACTTCACATAAAAGTTTAAGTTGTCAAAATGAAGATAGATCTGCACGCTCTCTCATGCGTAGACTGAGTTGAAATTTTAGCAAATGTTTAAAACGAACAAAATTTTATATAAATAAATGGCGTCGAGACTTAAAGTCGAAAATTTTGTTTATTGTGATACCATGTTAAATTACTTAAAAAATTGACAAATGATGTTAAACTTACTTGAATCAAAGGTCTTTTAAGTTCTTAAAAAAAAAAAAAGTAAGGCGTGTTTTTCTCTTTCTCAATAAATAAAATGAAAAGGAAAAAGGGAAAATCACAAGAAGAGATTCCCCTATGAATGGACATTGATTCTCCCAATTGTCTCCTCCTCGCTCAACAAAACATGCAAAGTTCTCGGCATCAAATTGCTTGATGTTTTATTTTAGTATTATTTTTTTTAGACAACAAATTGGAACAAGAGATTCGTGTACATCTAAATATTCATCTTCTTTTACACTTTAATGTCCTTTCATTTCAATCAATAAGAAAAAGAATGGCTAATGATTATCATGAATAGTTGCTTATAATTAATTACGATGTAAATTGATTTTCGTAATTTTTCGATGAAAATGAGAAACTACGCATTTTTGGGATGTCCGTGTTACCTGGTTAGAACATATAAGAGATCCAAATGAATTGGACTTGAGTAGGTTGAAAAAAAAACATACAACCTTAACAAGAACGACATTTCATGGAATATGGCTCATACTCCTTTAGTTTCTTTAAATTGATGTGGGTGACGTAGCTACCGAGATTAATACAATCAATTAAATATCTCCTAAAAGTTTGTTGACTATCTCTCATTTTGTTTTATTTTGAATTAGAAGTCATGTATGATACCCCAAGAATACCTCTCCTGTCACATGGGGGAAACAGCTCATGGTTAGCAAGAACAAAGATGCTTGTCGGGGTATCTAGTCCCATTTGTTCTCTCAACTTTCGTGGATTCACAGACATGCTGAAGCACAACCCACCAAGAATCACAGCCACCCAAAAAAAGCCATCTTATTCTTGATCTTTTAATCAGACGAATATATTTCAAGAATGCTGGAACTAATTAAGAATCTGCAGAATAAATTGACCACTCTTAATTCTCCAAGATTTCTTCTTTTTTTGCAAGTTTACTGTTAATCTGATGGACACTGGGTGGTCAGTAGCCATGCAACGTATTCCAAAGACCAACTCAATCTTTTACTTATTCTTGATCTGACAGACATTTCAGCAGCGAGAATAATCTGTAATTTTTGTTAAGAGTATCACGTCTAAAAACTTAAATTTATCCGGATGCTCGATCCATCTTGACCCGTTCGAAAAAAAAAACAATATTCTAACAAGTTTCATATTATTTCGGTAGTGTGTACTCGAAAGTTGAATTTTTTTCTTGTTTGATACGTACTATATTATCAACGACGTTGATCAAGTTCAACTTGTTGTGAACGGAACAAAATATATTTATAAATATGGTATCTAATAATCTATCTTTGAAAAAGTAACTTTAGTGGGTTTTGGCATCTTAGAAAAGCCCACCTTCTATTGAATGTTCTAGTTCGGAAAAACTAGTCCACTTCTCCGATGTTTTATATAAATAGATTAGCAAGAGACCTCCAATTGGAATTGTATGATCTCGAAATCCCAAAAAATATCTTGTTATATTTGATCTGATATATTTGAAGCGAACGGGGTCGAGTCATCTCAGGACTCAGATGGAGAAGGTAAGAAAATTGGCATCAGAAAAGGGAGTAATGATCTTCAGCAAAAGCACATGTTGCTTATGTTATTCTGTACACTTGTTGTTTCGAGAACTTGGTATAGATCCTTATGTTCATGAAATCGACCACGATCCAGAGGGAAAGGAAATTGAGAAGGCACTACTAAGGATGGGATGCAATGGCCCTGTCCCGGCAGTGTTCATCGGCGGAGAACTGGTGGGATCAACCAATGAAGTCATGTCCCTCCACCTAAGTGGCTCACTGGTTCAACGGCTGAAGCCCTATCAGAATTCGTCTTAAACATTTATAATAACTAGACGAATAAACTTAGCTCCGGCATAGGAGCTGCTTGTGACTTCAGGCAGGTCTGTCCGCGACTCGACCAGTCCCCCGAGTTTATTTATGTACGTAGGCATAGCTTAGCAGCATACGTAAATGCAACTATTTGCATGTGTGAAAGAATGTATTCTATTTGGTTTCCTAAGTAAATGAATCTATTGTAATCATTAACTACATTTTGATCTGGCCATGAATCGACAATATCAAGAAATAAAATAATAATAATAATAATAAAATCTTATAAATTAATATTCTATCTCGTCACGTTCAACTTAGAATACCAAACATGCACTGAGATTCAAGACTGTCAAAAATTTCATCACCAATAGTAATATGCATACTTTCAAGCATAATGCCTGCAAATAGAGATGATAACAACGAATTAATCGACATGGCCATATCTCTTTGATAAATGTGGTATTGAGGTTCAGTTCATTTGGAAAAGAGGTGACTCTTAATGAAACCATTCAAATGGTTGAATTTATGACTTCACTTCGATCTCTTCGATTGAAACTTAAAGGAAATTTCGATCATTTAACTTTAACTTTCTCTTTCATATTTGATTTTGGTAGAACTTGAATTTGATTGAGATCTCGATGGAGAAGATTATTAAAAAAAACATTACAATTCCAATTTTCGCAAATTGAACATGTCATATTTGTCCAAGCATTACGCTCAAAAGGGTAAAAAAAGAAATAGCTTCAAAAAAGAAAAGAAAAATGATAAATTTTCGAAATTGAGGGACAAAGTGATAAATAACTAACCAGCATCAGAAGTTGGAACGGAGTGTGAAACTGACGGTAACCGATAATCCAACTGAGTCAAACAACACCAAAAAAATTCCTTCATCAAAATTCACATTCTCGCCGATTGTTCAGAATTCCGACAAGGTTTTACGGCGGCCTCATTCCGTCAACCAACCCACATCATTACTCTGAGCCTTAACCCATTTTCGTCTAATGGCATTTTGATCAGTTAAACTTTAGTCTAGTCTCTCTCTCTCTCTCTCTCTCTTTATTTTTTTATTTAAAGATTTAATTCTTCTGATATTTGTTTCTTTATAATTATGTCATTTTGAGAAGGAATAATTGCTCCCTTGAGTCGAAATTCCAAGTATTTAATTGCTGAAAGCCAGTAACCGTATACTCTGTTAGTCTGTTTAGAGGTTCGAAATTTTTACTTATCTTAGTTTTTGAATTTTTCTTGATTGTAAATTGTTTTTCGAGTGATGTTGTGGGTTTTTTATTTCTCTGATAGTGTTTGAGAATTTTTTTTTTCTTAGGTAGTAATTGAGAAATTTAAGTTCAGTTTTTATTGGGGTTTGATCTTTCTTGAATGAAAGTTGTTTGTGGAGTTCTAGATTGATTGAATTCAAAGTGATGTTTTCGGGTTATTTCAACAGAACGGAATATTGTTTGAGAATTTCTTTCTTTCTTTCCCTTTTTTTTTTTTTTGGTAGATAGTGACTCAGAAATTTATATAGTCCAAATTATTGGGATTTGATACAGGGTCTTCTGAGAGGTTTGGAGAGAAGAGATTGGATCATATGAAGTGGTTAGTCGATTTTCTGAGAGGTGATTCAAATGTACAGTGGCTGTTGCATTTTCTTGAAAATTTTCTTGGATTGACTGAGGTTTGTGAAAGTCTGTTATCCATTTGAATTTGAAATGAGGCTTATATTTTGCTTTCAAGAATTATTTGTTCATTTTAGCTACATAAGATATATGAATTATTTATTTGTCTGGTCTTAATGGCAGGTAAATTGGGGCAAATCGAGTTTAACTCAAAATTTTGTCATTGTTTTGGATTGCAAATAGGGCTACTATGGCTGAAGGAGACGAAGACGTTGTACTTAAGTTCAGAATCTTTGATGGGACAGATATAGGTCACGGAAACTACTCATTATCATTGACCGTTGCTACTCTTAAGCAAAGGCTTTTTTCTGAGTGGCCTCAAGGTTGAACTTATAGTCTTTGTTAGGCTGCCATAGTGATAAGTTTTCACTTCCAAGGATTCCAACTCATTATTTAAGAAGGTTTTATCACTTCTAATTATAAATAGATGACTATAGTCAATTGATGTTTCATGGAGTCATGTTCTTGTATACGTCTCTCTGTCTTTTTTATTAAAGATACCTGAAATGGTGCTGTAATGAAATTCTTAAATCTTGAGGCTTTGGTGGCTTAAGTAATTCCTATGTTTGTAATGTCATTTTCTGAGGTACATCAAGTTAAATGTACAAGAGTTGCTGTTTGGATAAAAGGGATATAATCACATAGATTTGCATATTTATATGATTGTTTTAATTTTATGTAGATTGTGATCCCGACTTTTGTGTGAAATTCTGATTAAGCATTTGCATTACAGATAAATCAGTTGTACCAAAGTCTGTGAATGATATGGACATAATACATGCTGGAAAAGTTTTGGAGAATTGGAAGACGCTTGCTGGTTCTAAAACTCATGTTGATGACCTTCTTGGAGGAGTTATTACTATGCATGTGGTTGTACACCCTCCTCTTGCTCAAGGCAAAAAGGTGAACTCATAATTGTTGTTATCGATTTTTGTGATTAAAGATAGTATCTGATTATGCCGTTCAACTGTTATTTTCATTTTAATTGTTAATTCTCTTATGATATCTGACTTGATGCTCTTAATTCAATTGGTAATGAAGTTGTAGTTATACTGACATGGAACTGGAACGGTGCATTGTTAGTCATCCACCTTTTGACAACCCCTCACGCAGAAAGTAAAGAGAAAAACGACAATAGGGTTGTTTATAAGTAAATAAACTATCTTTTTATTGATGAAAGTTGAAAATAGTAAGTTTAAAGTAAGGTAAGTGTTTTTTTAAAATAAGTAACTTTTTTACTTAAGAAGTAAGTTAAAGTTAAATACGTTTGGAGGAAGAAGAAGAGAAGTTATTTGGTAAGTAACTAAAACACTCTCTGGATATCTTATCTTTGAGAAGTTTGATATGACATACCATGAGAATAGTGCTTGGACATACTATAGACCTAATGTAAAAATATTAATTTTCTTGATTGGGATGTTCTCTTTAGTTTTTCTATTGCTAGTTAAAAAGTATGGTCTTTTAAAAAATTTCTGAACTAGGAATGGTGACGATTACCTAGCCAATTTCTAATGCAAGTGAATTGCTTCTCTCTTATAGCCCTAACACTTTGGGACTTTACTGTTGTCCTTGTTGTTGGGTTCAATGCAGGTAAAAGTCAGGAAGAAGACCAAGCCCAGATGACGTGTGGATGCACCATCCATTAGAATACACGATGTGGATTACACCAAGTTCTCTATTTCACTGTCGTAATTTTACTGCAGAGTGAAATTTCTGATTAGCATCAATGATTTCAAAGATGTCTTTGTTCTTTATAATCAATTCTACTTCTGCTGAAGTCTCACTATGGAATCCGCCCTTTGAGCAACAGTACGAGGGATTTTTTTCGAAAATTTTTTACTGCACTATGAAATTTTTGATTAGGATCAATGATTGCAGAGATGTTTTGTTCTTTTTAATCACTTACACTTCTGCTAAAGTAGCTCCATGGAATCCGCCTTTCAAGCGATGATATGAGGGATTGTTTTTCGAGTAAGCATGTGAAAGAACGAAAATTTTACTGCATTGTATAAAATTTCTGAAATTGTAAAACAATTTCTGATAGCATCAAAGATTTCAAGATGTCTTTGTTCTTCATAATCACTTCTTCTAAAGTAGCTGGAATCCGCAATTCAAGCTATGGTACAAGGATTTTTTTCTTGAGAAAGAATGAAATGTGTGGTTCTGGTCGTGTATCCCGGTATACTGTGCTAATATGTGTAGGTTCCCATAATTCGAATGACATTGTCATGGCAATATTACAGACTTAGATGGCTATGATTGTTCTTAATTCTGCACTAGTTCAATTTATTTTCACGTGCATGTCTTTAAAAATAAATAAATAACTATGTCGGAATACATACAAATGAGAGAATTGCCTATCTGAATTAGTTCTACAAGTATTACTAAGAAAATGCTTGACTCACCACATATAGTCCACCTTTTGGATGGATGCATGGGATAGATGACACGTGCTACTTGTTGTGTGTAGATCGATTTTCGCTCGATCACAGCTTGATACAAGCTCTTGCAATGAAGAAGCAACCCCAACTCGAAAAATGTCAAATGGTCGAAGTATTGCTCGTGACAGAGAATTCCTTAATTATTGTGTTTTCTCTCAAGTCGAGAAGTCATCTTACTTTTTTATATTTAGGGTGATGAGTTTGTCTCTAGGTACAGAAAAAACTTACAGAAATTTTACAAAATTTTGAAATGGACGGCGCAGATGCAAAGTTTGGGAAAATATATAAAAACACAGACCGACAGGATGCTGCCACAGCAGCGTCCTGTCAATTTTCTGGGAAAATTCCNCTTACTTTTTTATGTTTAGGGTGATACATGCTACAATGACCAGAACAATGGATCACAATCTGGCGGGAATGAGCTAACCCAATAAACTCGCCCACAATTCGAAGCACAAGATGCCACTCACTTGCATGGAGGCAAAGTCACTAATAATTATCGGTTAGCCATACTATAGTAAATTCATTTCGAGCAGGGATACACAATATGAGAGTTGATCATGTCTGAAGTCATTACCTTAACTACTTACAGAGGGATGTCGAAGATAGAGCTAGTGATTATTAGAGTGAAAAAGTCAAAATGTAATCATTTAGAAGGTGCGGTTGAATCACCTCATTTTCATAGAATATCAATAAGCACCAAGTCAATCACTACTACGGAAAAAGAAGCTACCCCGACCCGAATATGTAATTATCTTATGGTTGAAGTATTGTGCATGTCAAAGAATCTATCAATCATCGTTTCTTCTTACATCAAGATAAAAACAACATAAGTTAGAAGTCAAAGCAGTGCTCATGGCAAAGAAGAAGAAAAATCATCTTCTCTTTGCCTTTTCTTAGTACACCTCNTCGTTTCTTCTTACATCAAGATAAAAACAACATAAGTTAGAAGTCAAAGCAGTGCTCATGGCAAAGAAGAAGAAAAATCATCTTCTCTTTGCCTTTTCTTAGTACACCTCTTTTTCCACACATTTCTCACTTCATGTATCTTGTATAGGACGTAAGAAATACGAGCCTTTATGATAATTTTTTACAACGATGGTCAAAACCAAACTTCCATATTTTAAATGTTGGTAACAATATAGGGTTATAAATTCGATTTAGTAAAAATAAAATGTAGAAAATGTAAATAGAAAACGAAAGCCCAAGACAATGATTTTGCATCCAATTAAATGTAAAATCTCGTCCGGGTCCCTCCCGCGAAATAGGAACTGCCCTCTCTCCTATCCTGTGTTCTTTTCTCCAATTATCTACGATAAACTTCTTATCCAATATGAATCCCATTATGAGATACGTATTAAAACACGTTTTTAGTTCTAACCGGTAAGCACGAAACTTCAATCAAACCCTCGTCCTCTTCATCGTGAAGATTTGATTGATTTTTATTTGTTTTCACCTGGTTGGTAACTGCATATAATCAATGCTATTTTGCTGAGCCTCCAGCCATTGTCGACCATTAATGGAGGAGCACGACGTTGCCGCTGTTGACCCGCAACGAAAACAAGCCGAAAATGTTGGTTCGAGTAGCAGTAATAGTATTTCCAAAGAAGATTTCGGAAAATCGGTTTATGGGTTGAATTTCTTCTTCTTCTTCCTTTTTTTTTTGTGCATTTTGATAATTCGAAAAAATCATGATTCTTTGCTTGCTTTAAATTTGTGGATGAAATAGGTGCGACCATTATAGGAGAAGGTGTAAACTGCGAGCTCCTTGTTGCAACCAGATTTTCACTTGCCGCCATTGTCACAATGAAGCCACGGTTCCCTAACCGATTTAATTGTTCTTTTCTTTAATTCACAACCATATTATCATTCAAGTAAACATTAATCTGAGATTTATATTTTTGAATAATATTCTTCTTTTAATAGGGTGCTTTGAGCAATCCGAAGGAACGTCATGAGCTTGTTCGCCATGAGGTTAAACAAGTAAGTTTTGACAATATCTTTTCTTCGTTTTGATTTTGGAGTTTTTACTTTTATGTCAAGACTGGGCCTAATCTTGATAAAATTTTGGTCTTTTCTTGAAACTTTCAGGTTATTTGTGCAGTATGTGATACAGAACAACAGGTATAATATCTTCTTATCTAAACTTTCTGTGTTCTCCAGGTCTCATTAAGCACTAGTTTTTATGGTTTTATTGACGTGTTTTTGTTTCATTTTCCTTGTATGTCAGGTTTCTGATATCTGTTCAAATTGTGGTGTCAAGTTTGGTGAATACTTCTGCAACACTTGCAAATTCTATGATGATGATGTAATGATTTTTCTTATCCTATTTTAATAAATGTGGTGATCCAGTAGTTCCTGTTTCAGTATACAAGATTACTTAAAAATCTCTAGCCACTACTTTCAGATTTGAACAATAAGATAGCATCTATACTTAATGCATGCCGCTCATTTAATGACATTAGTCGTATTTTATGTTGCAGACCTCTAAAGAGCAGTTTCACTGTAATGACTGCGGAATTTGTAGGTAAAAGAGCTTATGATCTGGCCATTTGTGTGGCAACGTAAATGTTCTATACGATGAATAATTGTTCTGATACAAAATGTAATTCACAGAGTTGGTGGTCGTGAAAACTTCTTTCACTGCCAAAAATGTGGTAGGTAGTTTAACTTTCATGTCCTTGGTTTGTTTCTCATGATTTATAACCTTGTGTACCGTCATTTTATTTTTATAGTTGTGGCAATGTAATTATGCGCACACATGGTTTGATGGTGAAATTTTTGAATGACCTTCATGATTTTCCTTGAAAATCTTCATAGTTTCATTTTTTTTTCTTTTTCACTTATCTGTATAAGATTTGCCATGGATGCTAAATGAAAGAACAATTATAAAGCTAGCAACGTTGTAAAATTCAGTAAGACGTAATTGCATCGTGTCATGCATTTTGTAGGTAATTGTGTATATGTTTTACCACTTAAAAAACTAATTTCCCTTTTAAAGAAATTCCTAGAGCCCGTTTGGTACAACTTTTCAAATCACATCAATACTTTTTTTTTTCTTTTTCAACCACACATTTCCCATCATGTCACTATTCAAAAATCAATTCTTCCCCCAAAAATCCCTACCAAACACACCCCTAGTTTCTTATGAACTGATTGAAATCAGGAATAGTCTCTTAGTTGCCCGCCCCTCCAAAAATAAGATGGTTATATACTTAATGTTTTGCTACGCCTACATTTGGATCCCTGACCTGCCATTATGCCAGTTACCATATTTTAAGTATCCGCTTGTCTATAGGCTCTTAATTATTGAATCCTCGTGTGTTCATTAACAGGATCTTGCTATTCCGTGAGTCTGCTTGATAATCACCTGTGTGTAGAAAACTCGATGAAGAACTACTGCCCCATCTGTTACGAGGTTTGAGTCTGGAACATGATTTTGAGTTTGAAGTGTTCGTTTTGCCCATAGAGTGAATGATATTTTTCCCTACATGCAGTTTCTTTTTGACTCAACCAAAGGCACAACAATTATGAAGTGTGGACACACAATGCACACAGACTGTTATACCGAGATGCTAAACCAAAACCAGTGACGTTCAACTTCTTCCACCTTTCTTCCTTTTCCTTGAATCAATGAAGCAGCTGGATTTTGGCTCTTTTTATCTTTTTCTTTTTCTTCTCCTTTTACTTTTTATTTTTATTAAAATAACATGTGGATCATATGCTTGACTTATGGTATAGGTACCGCTGTCCAATCTGCTTCAAGTCAGTGCTCAATATGTCCGGAACCTGGGAAAGACTAGATCAGGAGGTATGATACTGTTTACTGTGATCAGATTCATTATGCTTTTCTTCCTTAAAATCCGAAATTGAATTTCCCTATCTTGCCTTCATTATGTTATTGGTGGGTCCATTATTAGAAAAATGGCCAAAATCTTTTATCTCTGGACATGATGCACATTGCTTAGCCTGACCTCACCGAGTTGAAACATAGATCAGTTTGTCTTTGCATGCATTGTTTGTGTGAAATGATTCTCATCTTGTGAGTCCCTTTGGAGTTGAATGATCATCTAAAATATAAATCGTGAAATTTACAAGATAATTTGTGAATTCTGATAAAGGGATTCACGTAGTAGACACTATTTCCTCAAATCTCAAGTTCGAGTTCTCAAAACATTCTTTCCCTTGACAAATTTGGACTCTGAAATGGTGACTTAGTTGGGTCTTCTATTTTATTTCCCAAACAAACATGCCACTCTTGTGGTTTAACATCTGAGTTTTCCTCTAAAACATTTAGGTCCTGTAATTGTTACCAATATGCATAGATCTTGAAATGTAATAAACACTATTTCTATTCGCATTATATGTAGAAGTAGTTAAAATATATTTCAACCTGAACAGATCACAAGTTAAAAGAAAAATTCCAATGCTATGTGGCATTATGTTTTGCCTTCTACATTTTGCGGTCTGTAAGATCCTGGTACTAGGCTTCCTTAGTTGTTTGGCATCAAGTATCTTAACATATAACGGAAAATCTTATTTGTCTCTCGTCATTGTTAGTTTGTTACTGTCTATCTGTCAGTTGAGCACCGACATTTTCAAGCTATTTTAAGCATATGTTATGTCCAGAGTTTTCTTTGTTTTTACCTTACAATTGTGAACGTTTGCATAATATTGCACCACTAAATTTGTAATATCTCTTCTTGACAGATTGAGGCTACTGCAATGCCTGAGGAATACCACTATGAAGTGAGTTTGCTATCCGTATTTTCTTAAATTATTTGTGAATGTCCCCACATCAATCTACTCGCATTACTTTGTCACTGTTAATATTGTTATACATTTGAGAAATTTGATGGTAGTTTTAATCCAATTTGTATGTGTGTTCTCTTTTCTTTATAGGTTATATATTGGTAGTTTGCATCTTGTTCTCTCTAACTGGTCATTTTTAGGGTCTAAAATTTTCCATCAACCAATATGCGATCTAATTTTCTTTCAAGTGACATTTTTCTTGCACTTCACAGGTTCTTATACTTTGCAATGATTGCAACAGTACTGGAAAAGCATTTTTCCACATTTTAGGGCACAAGTGCCGGCAATGTAATTCTTACAACACCCGCAAGATAATGAATGGGGAGAATCATCAATGATTCCTGACCACATCCCGGCCTGAAGATCGTTCCGTAATCATTTAATCGTTCTTTGCTAGATTAGTTGGCCATACAATCAATTGTGTAGGACATGAATAGACTCACAAATGTTGAGTGCTTATTATAGCTTATCCATTACTTGAAAACCAGTAGAAAATATGAATGTTTGTGATGATTTGTTTGATAATTTCCTGAACAGAAATTATACTGTCTACTTTTTTTCTTTAACACGGATTGTAATTTAGGCTTGTTTTACATAACTTTTGAAAAGTCAAAAGTTGCTTTTAAGATTAAGAAGTTGTTTTAGAACATATTTGGCTAGAAGAGCTTTTAACGGAAGTTGACCTAAGATAACTTTTTCAGGAAGCTTTTCTACAAGAAGTAGAATCCTGCCAAATAGGCTCTTATTAAGCATTCGGGAGAGGATAGTAATGTCAAAACAGAATTTAGTTTGTTGTTGCACGTGAATGTGGATGTTCGAGCAAGTTCGGGTGTTGAACACATTTACATAAATGTGTGTTCACATGAGCAGCCCAAAATATTATGATCTCTCCTTTTGGGTCCTTTGTCACATAAAGCATCTTGTCTTTGCAGGAAAAATGTTACTTGGAACAGCTGAAAATGAAATATGTAAAGCTCTCTCCCTTTACATGCCATTTTCATTGATATTTGTTAGGTATTTTGACTTCTTTTTTATATTCAACTCAACGTATCAAAATCCTGCCTTCATTTCTTATGACTAGCCCTAGATGACAGTTCCTTCTCTTTGCCTTCTAATTGTCGAAAAGGAAGGTTAAAGATCGACAAATTTGGTCATATTTTACAAGAAAGTAAAAAATAGGATTTAAAATTCAACTTCAAATTGATGATAGAAAATACGCAGTCACCTCACCTACCAATTTCCTATTGCTTTCACCTCTAAGATAGTGTATCTAATGTCTATGCATTGATGATATTAACGTGTTAATTAATTAGTTAGTGCTTAAGTAATCTAGAAAGTCAAATTCTACTATTCTAGTTAATTATACATTTACTTTTCCTTTCCGTTGAATTTTCTTGAAAGTAAGATAAGACTTTTCTAATTACTTTCATTGAGGAATTAAACGTAGGTTTATTTCCTCTCTACATTATTTTCAATTCCCTATAGGTGACAATTTGGAGATGGTACAGAAGTTAGGCTCGAACCTATGACAAGAGACATGTTCAGTTTGCGTGAATATCACGATCGTAGGCATTCACTTTATTGACATACATTCAAACGTCCAAATAACTCTGAATGCACACGACAATATTCAATGTGAGTCCTATCAAATACCATGTATAAGTCATAAGTTTGTCTTTGGGCCAAATTTTGAAACAACAGAACCTGACCGTCGCATTATTTTTCATTTTCAGTTTTGAAATGATCAATCAACATGGACATTTTTTTCTAAATAGGACTCAAATGTTACATAAATTAAAAACTAGGACCTATTTGTTAAAATAAGAAAAATTAAACACAAACCCAAAATGTCCGGTTGTCGACACGACAAAGATATTTCTGGTTCCAGTTATTCTTGTTCTTCTTACGTGTATTCAACACACGTGAAAGAAGATAAGGTTTTTCCTTTAAACCTCTTCAAAAACACACACAGGACTTGATCACTTACTGCAATTTCACACCAGAAAAATCCCACAAAATCAACCATGAATTTTATTAAAGTGCAAGAAAATAGTACTGTTACTGATACTCAAGATCGCATGTGCGATTTCTGCGGAGAAACCAAGGCCCTTTTGTACTGCGGAGCCGATTCTGCTAAGCTCTGTTTGGGTTGCGACAGGGAAGTACACTTGACAAACCAGTTGTTCAAGAAACACACACGTAGTCTCCTTTGCGACAAATGCGATTCTTCGCCTGTTTCTATTTATTGTTGTACTGAATCCTTAGTGCTTTGTCAGAACTGTGATTGGGAGAAGCATGATAATTTTAGGTTAATCCATGATCGTCGCCCAATTGAGGGGTTTAATGGGTGCCCATCAGTGAGTGAGTTGATGAGTATATTAGGATTTGAAGATTTGGGGAAGAAAAAATTGTTGGGTGATGGGGATATTGAAGGTGGGAATGAAGGGCTATTTTCGGATTTCTTGATTTGGGAGACTCCGTCTATTGTGAGTCTTGATGATTTGATTGTTTCGAGTGATAATTGTGTTGATGCTGGGCATAGTTTTCAGGCTGTGGGTGTTCCTCCTTTACCTAAGGTTTGTTCGTTTTGTTTGTAGATGTTCTTAATTATGAAGGTTGGGTTTTTAATTTTTGTTGTTTGATACTATGAATGGTTAGGTTTTAGTGGTTTCACCAGTTCTTTTGTTTGATTATTCGACCTTATCTGGGGTTTGCCAGGTTATAAGATGTCTGTCCGTGCTTAAAAGCAACATTTTTTACGGCTTTCCTTGGCATCTTATGGGGACATATTGTCGAGAAAAGCGATTAATATTGCATCTTTTAATATTTGTTACTTTGTAAGTTTGTATAAAAAAAAAAAATTCTTTCCAAATCATATCATTTTGGATGTTAAACTATGTTATTATGGGCTATGTTCTTTTTGTATTTGAGAGGGATTCTTATTTGTAATTCTTTTGCTTGAGTTGATTAGCTTTCGGGTCCTTGGAGTTCTTCTCTTTGAGCTCAGTGCCGTGTTTTGCATTGCACCGGGATTGCATTAGAATACGAGTAATAAGGGATACACCCAGATTCAGATTTTGCTGGTTTATCTGGATATGTTCCCTTCATACGTTTGCGACTAAATGATATTGGGTGCTTAATGAACTTGAGCCTTTTGTGGATTTTGACCTTATTCATGATATTGTTATGGTATCAGAATCGAAATGCTGTGTGTGGAAGGCACAGACAGGAAATGCTTTTCCAACTTCGTGAAATGGCAAAAAAAGAACCAAACTTCGATAATTTCACGGAAGACTTCAAACCCCATTTTGGACTTGAACCACAAGTGCCTGGTGGAAACTTCCAGTTAAAGGATAGCAGTCCAGGCCTTGGACGCTATGTGGAGCCAGCTTTAGGTCCTTTTCACGAGGTAAATCATCCTGAACGCATGACTGATATGAGGTTATTGTTTTCCCATTTAACTACTATTTTCATTTTTCTATTGTCATCAATGAATGTTTAGTTAGAGCATGTTTGAGAAATGCATGACAGCGGTAATACATACTAGAACGTGTGTGCAGGGAAATGCATTTCCGTTGTGCGGCGATAGTGGTAGGGTTGCAGATCAAGACTTCTCTTCTACCTTATTAGGTAGCTACATTGACACAAACCATTTAGCACCTGATAAAGATTCAGATGTTGGTGACAGTCCTTTTCAAGCAAATGGAGGCCAAGAAGGTCAATCGCGTGTTCCCATTAATTCTAAACCCTTTGAAGCAATTCCTAAAGTGGCAGCATGGGAACTAAACAGCCAGGAACGAGACTTTGCTATCTCACGGTACAAAGAAAAAAAGAAAACTAGGAGGTAATGTTACTTGGTCTGCGTGTCATAATCTAGACCGTCTTTCTTTAACTCTTGGTTGAATGACCCTGAACCATCATAATTCGCTTTCATGAATATCCCTTGACTGATATCTTTTTCGTGATCAAGCATAAAAAATGTTCACATTTGGGTATTACTTGGCTCCAATTTCACTACCCCTATACTAATATTTTTTCATTGTCTAAATATTACACTTGATGTACTCAACATTATCCTGATTATTTTCGAATCATTTTTTTTCGATTTATTTTCTCCACAGAATTTATTCCCCTTCTAATCTCATTCACTGAAACAATGTGTGCAACTATGTCCTTAGAAATATTTCTCGAGTTCTCGTCGTCAATGCCTTGACACACGTGTAAGGTTTCTCGTTTTTTTTTTTCTATTTGACTTTGGCTAGTCTATAAACTTTACTCCCACCTTCCTTTCTAAGTTTTTGTATAACTTAACATATGCTTTGCATTCAACTCTTTTATAACCTTTCTTGGCTTCCTTGTTTTCTTCTATACTTTCCAAGATTCTCATCCCAATTTTCTTGAGGAAATAATGGCTTTTAGGTTAACTCAAGACTGCCTCCATCATAATCCAAAAAATTCTTGGAAATCACATCTGTACAATTAATCTTTTTTACTGAACTCATTGTTATGTTTACGAGAACGGAACGGGAACTGGACATAAAACTCAAAATTATCTGTGGTTAATGTTTTCATGAAGATTTTGTTGTTCTGCATTTTTGTCAGTTGAAGTTGTGTACAACGGTTTAAACTATGACATTTTGTTTCTGAAAGAACAGGTTTGATAAGCACATCAGATATGAGTCAAGGAAAGAACGTGCAGAGAGTCGAACAAGAATTAAAGGGCGTTTTGCGAAGATCGATCACTGAGACACTGCTACACAATGATGGGTTCAAAAAGTCTTGCAGAAAGTAGGGTAAGAACTATAGGATGTGACTCTTATTCGATTTTTACTAATTTATGTCGTGCCTTCAAAAATTATTATATATTCGCCCCTTAGCAGGCAGTACACTTGCAATAATTTGTATATTCCTAGGTTAAAATTGATTATAGACTTTGAGTTCATGTTATGGAATGTAGTTATGTATCTTCTTGTTTAGATGGCACAAATGAATTCTCGTGATGCTCTAATTTTGTTTGTGAAGATCTTGTTTTTGCTTATATTTTCAATCCAAGCGTAAGCGGGGTGCGTTTTTCATGTTGGATGATCGTATAAGTGGTCTAAATCCATACAGCACGATCAATTGCATTGCGGGCATGTTTTATGTTGGAGCGTAGTTCAATTCTAGGAAAAAGGAAAGAAAGAAAGGAAAAAGAATATAAAGCGAAGATTGAAATTCGAGGCAAGTGAAACAATGATGTCCCGCAACGGTGCTAATGGAATACAACACTTGTATCTTAAAATACAACGGATACAACTTGTGGTAAAAGCACTTCAAACTACAAGCAACAACAAATTCGGAACGAAAATTTCCATCTACCAGAAAAATGATTTTGGAATAATTTTTGGAGAGTATTTTACAAGAGTTTTGATATAATGATTAATGCAAAAATGATATGGGATGCATAATTGACGTCCAAATGATCCTATATATATTAGAGGAAGGGTTGTGAGTGAAGTTTCACACCTCGAACTTAGCAACCTACACGAAGGGAAGCATTTCTCGTTGTCACTAGTCTGTCGTTAGCCTCTTGCTCGAGCGATGGTGAGACCTTTTCATCAGAGCCTATCTCCCTCGTGTGTCGCTAGACTGACACTCGAGCGATAGGCGAGCTATGGAGTTAGCCATTTTTCAGCCCCGTATTTCCTTTTTTTTATCCAACTTTAGACCACATTTTCTTATTCATCCGGAATTGGTTTTGAGATTCCAAATATACAACGAAGATCTACTCGACGAGTAAAACAAGTTAGTCTATTTATATTCATAATTTGACTATCAAATCAAGTCCGAATATTTGAGCAAAGTTGACACAAAAGTCACTTTTTCATACTTGACTAAAATTATTTTTATTCTCTAAACCAAATTCCAACATTTTATACGTAGTAATATTGAATCATCCACCTTACCAAGCAAATTTGTCGTGTAACATTGAATTGAAATTTACCACATTTTTATTTCTCTATACCATTTATGTTGCTCAGAGAGTCCAATACCAATGATGCAGCTGAGTACAAGCATGCTATGCAATTTGACACCAACATTGAATTGAAATTTGCAACAACTAAGAATTGAAATCAACGTGTGGTCCTCTGTGTCTACAATTTAATACATACCAATGGGTTAATCAATGAAACTAATTGAGCAATTCTGTTGTCAAGGTGGGTCGATCCAAATAAATATGTTGTTACTTGTTAGTCGAAGCCAAGAATGGGACTTCTCTTTTGGCCGATGGAAGGTTCAGTTTAATTGGCCTCTTTTTCAATAGATTTATTTCCACAATCGAGTGATTTGACCGACTGATTCGAAATCGGTTCCACTTCATTCAAATCTGTCTCGACTCCTCCGCGATTGATTGTTGGAAGAGTTTTGTAACTTTTGTACTAGTTCTGTACATGACCAATGAGAATTTTTCTTCTTTCTTTGACAAAAAATATTCTTGATTTTGATCATTGCGCGTAAATACTGTAATTTAGGAAGGAAAAGTAGACGAAACTCTTAGAAAATTAAGAATCGTGCAAGTGCAATTACTCACAAGAATCGCCTTATGTGACTCGAGCCTTCAACTCCAAATATAAAGGCTCATCTTCGTGTCAACAAGGGCCTTAATAGTTAATTTTTTCAAAAGAAAACCGGGATCTCACTAATTTCTCCTAATTTATGATTTATTTCTCTGAAATTACTAAGTATTTACTCAAGATTTCTCCTTTTTTTTCTTTTCACTTGCAAAGTATTATTCTATTAAAATGTTTTTTTAAAACAAATTAATAAAAGCATCGAGGCCAAAATTAATTATTCAATTAATTGGTTTATGGGTGATGGGATTTTTTAATTCTTGCTCTATGAAGTCAAAATCAAAGCCAAAATTTTCAGATTGACAATGTATTATTTAATATGATATGCCATCATACTTATAATCTATAAATATATAGGGGCATATAAGCGACAAGATAAAATCTACTAAGTGTCTCTCAACACACACATATGTCGAGCCAGCCACAAATTTTGATATCGGAATTCAATGAGCGACTCATTGACATTTTGTCATCTCGTACGTGAGTCTATCTTCTCCCACTAATATGTTACATAACAATTGATTAGAACTCAATTGACGTGATATATCATTTCTTCCTAATTTCTCTAAGATGTTTCTCCTCCAAGTCATTGTGAAGCAAATAAACAAAACACGCTATATTTTTTCTTTCTTTACGCTTCTAATTGGTCATCAACATGGCATGAGTCATTGCCCTCACGAATGTGAAGGAGTTCACTAATCACGTATTGTTTTGCTGATAATCGAGAAGTGAATATTTTCAATTAATCGAAAAGTCGAACATGATTAATACACGAGCACCAACACTTTAAAATTTGTCTCGCGGAAAGGCTAGAATTATGCTAGATGTACATTCCATGGTGTACATCTTTTTTCACGTTGTGTGGAAATTCAAAGTGTTGGGCAGGAAAGTTTTCTTTTTAAAAAAAAAAACTGTCCAATCACGTGTCGACACGTGGTACAATGTAAAAAAAATGAAGTAAAACAAAATGTACATGTAGCATTGTTGATATCTAATATCGGATATTTGATTTGTAAGATAAGTTCAACTATTTTCACCAAAATCAAGAGACAATAAGCATGAGACTTTTAAGGAGCTGTGATATGCGACATCATCGCGTTACTTAAATACAAAAATTTCTATAGTTGAAATTTTTCTTTAACTTTATAGTCTTGGGACATACCCTATTTTGTCACATTTCTTAAACTAATAATTCACCCATGTAAGAAGGGGAAGGAGATCTACGTATTTTTACTGTGAAAGTTAGATGACCGCAATGTTCGTATAAAAATTGAGTGTATGATATAAATAAACAAATAACATAGATAAATACTTTTTCTTCATTTTTAACCACACATTCTCCGTCAATCTACTATTTCAAAATACATTCTACACTAAAAACGAGGTTCAAAAAGGCCCTAAATAGATGAAAGAACCTGATAAAAGAAATTAAAGGTTTCAACTAGATCACATCATTCACCTTAGTGCTGAGTGTTTTAGCTGTCTGCTGTAATGGATTATCGTTTACTTAGGCAGGCAAAAGAAGCAACAAGGCAGTCCATGAGAACAGCAAGCAGAGCCACAAAAATAGAGAAAAAGGAGGTTCTCATTCCTGGAGAAATTTGTTCTAAGAATACTTAAAAAATTTCATAGACAATAAGAAATAGAAGTACAAAACAAGATGTTCAGTTACATAATCAAGAAATCTAATTCACAATAAATTTTCAGGAAGTTGGATTGGCTGACAGGGATCACTATAGGAAATCTCTGAATCTGATAAGAAGTTTTCCCCAGTATCCTCTTTCACCCGAACAGCCACAACCAGATGTATTCCGTGAACAGTCTCTTCCTCAACCGATCAGTTCAAGATGTGCACGATAATCTGCTATGTTTATTGCCCAAAAACATCTGATAAAGGCACTAAATCCAAAGAATAAGTCATTGGTTAGCCTCCATTTTTGGAGAATTTATAAATTTTGGAATAGAGATTGATGGGAGAATGTGTAGTTGAAAAATAATGAAAAGTTTTAGATTTGTATGTAATATTATTTTATTTGAAAAATGTGTGGTTAAAATTACGAAAGAGAAAAATTTTATTAGGGGCCAAACAAGGGATAAGTTTCACTTGCCTTAATCAATGCTCCTCACAAGACATTATCAAGTTTTGTAATTCACAATGAAGGCCTGAAGTCATGTGATAGTCGTTATTGGTCAATAAGTCTCGGCGACTATCAAATAGCATTGGGTCTCACTATTGTTTGGTAAGGTGAATTCAATAGTACTAGACAATATTAACGAAGGAAAAGAAAAATTTTCTTCGTCACATATGGTTCAGTTCCTCACATAAGATCTTTCTTTGCTTAAATAAGTAATTTGTCAATGCATGTTAGTAGAACCAAGAAGTTGCAACTACGTAAAAAATAAAAAAAATCTGCCTGGTTTTCCCTAAACTTGACTGAAAATACACGTACAAGTAAAAAATAGTAAATAATTAACTTAGTGTTCGGTAGCAAAGAATTGAAGCCTCAGAATTGGAACAATAAAAACCTCCGTTCAAGTTTGAATGAAATTGTGTGAATTTCAATGTTCTAAACATTACGTGATCAAAATACGGAATATGTTAGTTAACATAGCACCTGATTTCATTCACAAGCAGTTCTGGTGTCAAAGCTGCTGAGACAAATGGCAAATGCCTGGAAAGCAGAGATCGGGTACTGATAGTCCATTGTGAACACGTCCTTTGCCACTTTTCCGAATTGGAGAATAACATCCTCGTGCTCTTGTCCACTGGCACCATTCTCAACAGAAGCAACCAGCTGAAAGTTCTTCACAGAAGCGACTTTCACACGTCCATTGAAGTTGAGATACCAGCACTGGAGTTGTTCGTTCCATGTAGGAGACTTGTTTTTCAAACTTAGCATCTTGACTTTCAATGTTGATGATGGTCCGGATTGAAAACTATCTACGGAAGTCGATTTTGATCTGAAAAATGGAATGGAAAGAAAGGAATCGAGGTTGCCATGCGGAAAATCAGTTTGTAGAGGAACCACACCTCCTGGTTCAATTGCAGAAGCCGGTATAGAATCCATGATGCACTGCATTCGCCTTGGACCCCTATACCCACATTATATATTTATGTTGGCGAGGAAGAGTAACTGAAACAAGGAACTCATCTGTGTTTAAAATAGACAAATGTGGAAACTTATGTTTGGCAAATAATTCACTCTCTTATAAAGCTTTAGGACCCGCAAATTGTACAGACCACACATAACTATGGTTTCCACAGCTTATAAGCCAAGTAAGTTGGGTTAAAAGAGAGTGAATTATTTGTCAAACATGGTGCTTGTTTGGGAAAACTTATAATCACATTATAATTTAAAGGTCAAAATCAAACTTTATTTTAACCACACATTTCATAGGATCCAAAACTACTGCTCATTTATCCACCACTCATTTCTATTACAATATAACTTCAACAAAATAAGTACGTTTGCTAGATAATCCCTCACCTCGAACCCAAGATGTTCACCTCATATGAAATGTGGGCCACAGGATAGTTGCCATAAGGGACCTTGAGAGAGACTTGTTTCATTCCAACTAACCTCGTGGAATGAGATTTTGTAACTTTAGCACTGGCATTTGGGGGCTGTACATCATAGATTGTGAACTTGGTCCGCAAAAAATTAGATCTGCAATCATGGATCATAAGGAAATTTCAATCTGAAATGTGAGATTTACAAAGCATTAAAGGCACATGCAATCAAAATTTACCTTAACTTTCCGACATAGAATGTGCTATCGTTTGATGCATCGTCAGCATTTAGAGCTATTATGTACTCTGTATATGCTGCGCATCTAAATCTTTGAGCAGAAAGAAGGAACTTCCCATCATCATTAGAAGCTGTCGAAAAATTTCATTCTTGTTACATTTGAAATTCAGTAAAGGAAACAATGGTGTATGACTTAATTAATAGCTATTAAATTTAATGCATCCAAATATGCACAAATTTACTTGTGAAGTAAATAGAATCCATTGAAATAGATGATTAATCTTCACCTTGATTCAAATTGAGGTAAAGGAGATATGTCTGCGTACCACGATTCCTTTTGATGAAACATTGAATTAGGGTGTTTCTTGGACCAGGCTACAGAAAAAACAATCAAAGAAGTGCGCCCGCTCTCATACAAAACGGAAGTCGGGAAAGAAACAGCCAAACAAAATGCATCTGTTCTAAATGAACACAAATTGTTAAAACAAATCATTCAAAAATTTAGTGTACAATAAGAAACGTGTTCAAATGGCCAAAGCAAGTTTCCACGGCAACAACTTGGTGCTGGGTTGGTTTTTAACGTGATAGTGTTAAACAGAAACTTCAAAAGGATATTGCATAAATAAATCATCTGATTCCAGTGAAAGTGAATTCACCTTCGAATATACAGCGGGTGAGTTCGTGAACTCGTCTCACAGTTTCATCACAATAGATGACCCGAAAAAGGACAAGTGGAGATAAACCATCAGATGCGAAAGCCAGAAATTAAATGTGTTGATAGGAGAAGATTTGAAAACCTCGTTTAGAATAAATTAAAAATGCATTTAGGAGAGATCTGTGGGATAATTGGCTTCACTACATATTGATATGGCTTCAAATGGAATTTACTAGCGAGTTTGATGCATGATTTTTTTTTTTTTAATTCATATGTCAAACATCTATCTAGAAAGGTCTTCTTTCGTCAAGAAGCAAGGAATATTTTTACAATGAAGACCTTGAAATTTCTTCCTTCCATATTCCTGTCACAAAAATTGCTTCAGAAAGTACCATTATCCCCCTAGTAAGTACAAACATATGAGAAAGATTTTGCAAGAAACCATCGGTACCGAACCCCAGAATTGGTTGCTAACTTGCCATCATTGGATTGTGATCTGTATACACATGGTTTTGCTAGTAATGGATTACCAAACACATACAAAAATTACGAACATCTGTACCTAGAGTTTCATCAAAGCATGTAATTTATACGGTTCATCAAAATCATTAATATGATGATGCAAAATAAAATTCTTAATGGTACTGAACCTGCTTCAGGGCAATGGGAAACGTCAACTTGCCGGAGACTTCTAGGGTTCTTGTTATTTCCTTCATGATTTCTCTCCAAGTCCTACAAACACCCGCACAAGCAACCACATTCTTTCTCGGGGGCCAATTACACCCGGATTCCTCAACCCGGTTCAATATATCCCGCAAGAGATCCAAAGGAAAATTGGCCCAACAATTCAGCTTCAAACTATCCTTGGCAGTAATTGAACTATCCAGAACCATCGGCCAAGAAATTGGCTCTAACCCATCATAAAACTTCAATTCAGTCCTAGTCCATGACAGACTCCCAATCCCCATATCGTGAATTATACTCCTGAATAACATAATTAAACACCAAACTCTATGAATCCAAACAAACAATTCCTAATAATATTAAATTCAATTATGATTAATCAACAAAACCCTCAAAAGGTTAACCCTAAAGATTCATTTTTTATTGAAATCTCCAACAACTAAGTGAAATCCAAACAAATAATTTCTATAGAGATTAAATTCAATTATGATTAATCAATCTTTCATTGAAATCTCACTAACCCATCAACCCCAATAAAACCATCTTCCAAAAATATACCTGTATTACTCAGGAGAATGAAGTGGCGCGTAC